>JAQMYK010000037.1:3869785-3885465 GCA_030014345.1 Clarias buthupogon
CAGTACTTGAGTTAACTCAATACCCAATCGTAGTTCTCCAGCTAACTCTGTACTTGAGTTAACTCAATACTCAATCGTAGTTCTCCAGCTAACTCAGTACTTGAGTTAACTCAATACCCAATCGTAGTTCTCCGGCTAACTCAGTATTTGAGTTAACTCAATACCCAATCTTAGTTCTCCGGCTAACTCAGTATTTGAGTTAACTCAATACCCAATCTTAGTTCTCCAACTAACTCAGTACTTGAGTTAACTCAATACCCAATCTTAGTTCTCCGGCTAACTCAGTATTTGAGTTAACTAAATACCCAATCGTAGTTCTCCAGCTAACTCTGTACTTGAGTTAACTAAATACCCAATCGTAGTTCTCCGGCTAACTCAGTAGTCTATCTGAGAGTACTATCTCTAAGATAAGATACTCTATCTCTAACTCAGTACTTGAAGTTACTCAGGACTCAATTTCAGTATTCCAGCTAACTCAGTATCTAATATCAATTCTCTGGCCAACTCAGTACTTTATCTTAGAACTCCAGCTAACTCAGTACCCAATCTCAGTTCTCCAGCTAACTCATTACTTGAGCTAACTCAGTACTCCAGTTTACTTAGTACTTCAGCTTACTCAGTATTTTATCTCAGTATTCCAGTTAATTCTATCTGAGAACTCCTGCTAACTCAGTACCTGATGATTTCCCTGTCTAATCCTGAGCTAGATAAGAATTCCACTCTACTTTTGGGGTTTAAATCTCATCTGGGTCTCATCCAGCTGTTACATCAAAACCATGGGCCACTTACAAACATTGGACCAATTGCACGATCCCATCCGTAACTTTTCTGAATTCAGATTTGTAAAATGATGCTTTTTTTGTTTGTCTCTTTGCCAACATGCCAACATTCAAGCTGTGCATAGCTGCACTTTTTGAATACACAGCCTGCTATTGTACAGGAATACCTGCAAATGAAAATATCCGCCATTCTTAAAGATTATATAATTATTTGGAGTCATACAGCAAGGCACGAGTCTCACATTTTTCACAGCGTTGTCAGCGCAAACTCCTGCTCTAATTCCAGCGTTCCAGTCCTGAGAAGGTTTTCCACATTCCATCTTGTTTACAAACCAGAACAACACTTTCTTCATCATCATAAAACCAAAAACAGGAAGTTATATGACAAATATGAACCAATCACATTACTCAGTATTCATGATAGATAGCAGACCAGGATCACACAATACAACTTCTTTTCAAGAGACAGCAGCTATATAAACTACATCGCCAAAAAAAAAGAAAAGAAACAGACTTTAATTTAAAAATTACTGCAGTCATTAATAGTCGTTTCTGCTGCAATAATTATTTTAACTGTAACGATGCAGTGAGTAGTTTCTACTTTCTTAAACAACCATAAGACGAATCCTGTGGTTGTGGAAAATATGTTCCTATGTTGCAGAACATAAGTCAAAATATTGGCCTAACAGGATATAAGTAATGAGGTTCTTTTCACTTATTTAAACCTTAGTGCAAATTCGTACTGTTTAAGATTCACCAAATTTGAATTCATTAAAATACACCTATAATCATTGTTTTAGCATATGCAATTTGGATGAGGATTTACATATTCTTAGCTGTTTTTATATTCAGATATTTCTGCCAGAAGGAGAAGAAACGTTCCAACAATACTTTTTAATTCATTTATTCATATATAATTTAAAGTCTAAAATAAAACAAAATCTTGGACGTCCATGCTTCTTTGTCTTACTACTTTGTACATCGAGTAACAAAAAAACCTTCCAATAAACTCCTCATTTCCACCTTCCAAGGATTTTTATCAAATACTGTGAAAGGTTACAATAAACTATTACACAAAAACCCAGAATAATAAAACAGTCTGCATGGGATTGGATTGCATGGGAACAAAATACAAAATAAAAATGAATGTATACATTTTTTTGTCACTGTGCTGTTTATCTCAGAGGGAGACTAGAACAGAGGTGGTGTGTGAGATGGAGTGAGTGTGTGTAAATCATGTGACTAACAGATAATAACAGAAAATTACCCGTCATTACACGGCGTCTCGCTGAAAGTTAAAAGCAGATCTTATCTTAAATTATAGAGATGAACTGAAGGCAGTTACACAAAGATTTCTTTGTAAATCTATTGTAATAAATGTGAGGATTGTTCAGGAAAATGATCATGTTCTACAGTACTGTATAGACACTCCTGAGTTTGTGTAAGGAAGCAGACTCACTAATGTGAGGTAATATCATGAAATTGTATGAGTTAATGAGTTTCCACAACTTTCTATATGCATCACAGTGTCTTGGTTAAATAAGATTTATTGCATTTATACACTACACTAATTAAATTTTATTTTTTAAAGATGTTTTATTTGTTTGTTAATGACGTGAAAGAAAGCAATGAATTAAGACAATTGTTCAGAGAAAGTATGTATACATGGCTTATGTCCAAAAGTATGTGGACACCCGATCATCATACGCTTTCACACAAAACCAAAAGACTGTCTAGACATTACAGTTTCTCCTTCGCTGGAACTAAGAGGCCCAAATCTGTGATGCACTGATCACAAGTTTCCTTTATCGATACCGACTTACAATTTTTTGTCTGACATGCCAATAGAGATTTCAATTTTCTTTTCTTTTTTTTTTAAGGACTATAACTATACCTTTAATGGAAAAAAAAAAATCCTCATGTTACTGATTAAAGCTTTATGTACAAATAACTAAAATAAATAAACTTGTCTAATTAAAGAAAAGTATTATATCTAATATAATATAATATTATATATAATACTGTTAGGGGGCAGGAATAAATAAATCAGACAGTCATGATTGAGAGCACAGTCACTCTGCTCTCTGGACTCCTGGGTAAAGATGTCTGTAGTAGGATTCAAGTCAAATCGGTGAATCTTTAAGCATCGCAATCCCCAGTCCATAAAACCAGCTCTGTTTAGACATGCTGTGTTAAAGTTGGAGTGGAAGAACTTGAGTGTCCTGCACAGAGAACTCAACTCCACTGAACCATCACTTTTGGCCTGAACTGGAACTAGAGCCTTTTCGACTAATGCTCTGGTAGCCGAATGAACTCGAATCCCCATAACGAGATAAAAATGTAAGTCACTCTGGATAGGGGCGTCTGCTGATCAGGTGTCCATATACTTTTGATTGTGTAGTGTTTAATATGAATGCATGCTTACTATAAGAACTATAAAAACTGATAGGAAATTATCTGATGCCTTACAGGGATTTTACTGCAAGGGAAAAATGTATTCAGTGAAAAAAAAAATTCAATATGAGCAATAATAATAATAATAATAATAATAATAATAATAATAATAATAATAATAATAATAAATACCTGTAGAGCATCTTTAACCTCCTGCATCGTCTCTCATCATGACGTGATGATTCCTTTAATACGTCCATGTTTAAATCCCTGCAATTAATAATAATAATCATCATCATCATCATCATCATCATAATTTCAATCCAAAAAACAACCCCTTCACATTTTTTAATGGTGGATCTGAAGCCTGTATTATTTATGTATTTATTTGTTTTCAGCAATTTTTTATTTTTTTTGCTCAATTTGTGTTACGCTATCTAAGAGGTTCTCGAGGTCCTGAGTCATTAACCTACCTTTTAAACACAGTCAAGCATTTAAAAACATGTTTTTTTTAAAGAAATTTAAATAAATATAGTCACGTTTATATATTAAAAAGTAGCGTTTTTTTTGGGGGGTTGAGCTAATTTTGCTCGAAAAATGTAATCTTTCTGTTCATGTGCATGACTAACGAACGCTATGTTTTACTAATAAATTATTCTGATGTAAAATATCCTTTTATTAAAAAAAAAAAAAAAAGTAAAACCTCTACATTTGTTAAAACTTAGTTTGCTTTATCGTTGACTTTTAAAGGTATCGATGGTGTCTAACCTGGTGTTCGCAATTTTTTTTTTTTAATCGCTAACCTAGTTAGCCACTTCATTGCTAATTTACTGTTAAAAATGACCGTAACACACTTTTATACATTAAATGCTTTGTCAGTTTTGGAATATTAAAACAAAAAAGTACTTTTTTTTTTTTAAACTAACTGACGAACTGCAGTGAAAAAAAAAAAAAAAAACATCCAGGGCGTCCTGATCCCAGCACAGTACTCAGCTTCAGGCACTAACTGGGCTTAACTAACTGGGACACTAACTGGGCTTCCTCACACCATGCCGTCACTGATTATTTTCCTACAACAGCACAACATCACGCGTCTTATTCCTCACTTTTTAATCTCATTGTCCTGCTTTCTTTTGCTCACATGACTCACACACCACTGTGTTACGTTTCACTACTCAGCATACTGTATGTGTGTATGTACTGTGTGTATGGGTATGTCAACACACACACACACACACACACACACACACACACACACTACTGTACCTGTACTCATTCATTATTAAAGCCTTACCTTACACCAGTTCTGATCCTTCCTTAGTCTCTATATGTTACCAAAGCACACACACACACACACACACACAAATAGAGTCCTCCTCAGGCATGTCAGACCCTCCCTTACACAGAGTGTGTTGTTACCATATAATTATAGAACAATCTCATCACACAGCTGGTTCTTGACCTGTATCATGTGTACTGTATTGTTACTGTAATGTCTTTAAAAAAAAAAAAAAGTCTTTTAAAAAAAGAAATAATCTAAACGCAAAATCTATTTAACATCATCGATATGTTTATTCCAAAGGGGAAAAAATTAACAACCGATTTCTGAAATCACACATAGGATAAAATAAATATCTGTCATATTATTCTTATTGTATGTAATACAGGGTGATATTAAACTTTTTAAGGTGAATAAATATGAATAATTTCTATAAATAAATGGTTCATCTTTTAATGCAAATAAACTGATGCAAACTGACATTCAATTTATATTTAAATAATGTAAAAAAAAAAAAGTATAAGCATGAATCTTTTCACTGTGTATAATAATAATAAATAATAATATATATATAGAATAAAATGCTTATAAATTGAAGTTTGTTGTTTGTAGTCTGTATGTGATGTTTTTTTTGTTTTTTTTTTGTTTTTTTTTACACTGGACTTACAATGATTCCTTTTTCCTGTCTCATCTCTTGACTTTTATGTTTGAATAAAAACAAACAAACAAACAAGCAAATAAATAAAGTTCTGGTTATTAGATGTCATATTGCAGATTTATATACAGTATTTGCTCATCCCTTCATAGTGCTGGTGCTGATGGTGGCGAGCGATGCAGATGTTCCGGTGCCTCCAGATTCAGGCTGCTTGGCCCTGGGCACCAACAGCTCCTCCTTGTTCCTGTCAGGTTTGACCAGCAGGATGTAGCACTTGGGCAGGAAGATGCACGCGAGCAAGCCGAAGCTGGAAGCCAGGATGGCGAAGATCTGCACGGCCACCATGAACTTTCCACGTGTGCTCAGGTAAGCAGGGACGAACGAGGTCCAGACGATGAAGAACACCAGCATGCCGAAGGTGAAGCACTTGCCCTCGCTGAAGTTGTCCTCGAGCTTGCGCGCCACAAAGGCGAAGATGAACGCCACCAGCGCCAGGAGCACGTCATAGCCGAAGATGCAGCAGATGAAGATGATGTTGCCGGGATCGCACTCCAGGATGATCTTGATGTTCTGTGTGGCTGTGTTCTTTATGGGATGAGGCGGGTTCATGATGAGCCACACGGTGCTGCCTGCGGCTTGGATCAGCGTGCCGATGATCATCATAATTCTCTGTTGAAGTGGTTTGATCGGATCGATGTCGTTTTTCTGAGGTATCGCCGGAGCTATCGCTGCCGTGTCGCCGCTCTGCTCGGAGGCAGCCGCTGCCGCTTTGGCCGCTTTAGCCGCCGCCCTCATGATTTTGATGGCTCTGGCTCTGAGCATCAGCAGAGCGGACTTGCCCATGATGGATGACAAAACCAGGGCAAAGCCAACCGCTAGAGCCACCTGGCTGGTCATGCAAGACCACGCCCGTGGCTCACCCAGGAACACGATGGAGCAGAGGAACGTGACCACGAGCCCCAGCAGCAGAGTGAAGGTCAGGAGCGGGTCGTTGGCCTGCACCAAGGGTGTGTTTAGGTTTTTAAGGAGCACGATGGCCACCCCGATGGTCAGGAAAGCACCAAAAACAGCGATGGCGATCAGCGTGATGCCGAGAGCCTCACCGAAGTCCAGGAACTCAATAATCTTGGCCACGCAGGCGTCACGGTTGGCGTTGGACCAGTAGTCCTCAGTACACTGAATGCAGCCTCTGGCATCTGCCCCGAAAAACAAAGCATGTATTTATTTATTTATTTATTTATTTATTTATTTATTTATTTGTTTATTCATCTAACTGGTCATTTTCAATTTGCTTCTATGTATTAATATGTACTAATAAAAACATAACACATAGTAATGGACACACAGATACACAAATTTATTATTATAAAATGATGCCCTCAAGAACTATTGGCACCCTTTGTTTAAAGAAAATAATAATACATGGCAGTGATTGTAAGTCATTTTTTTAAATTATTATTTTAAATAAGAGATTTACTGGGAAACGAAAGTAAAATTAAAATGTTGATATTACAAAGTATTACAGTATATTACTATTTTCTCATATACTGTATATGAAGTCTATTTTATAAATCTATTTTAATATTAATAGAGTCTTATATATAAGCCGATTATATATAAGAATATATTAATATTTAAAGGTTGCATTGTGTATTTGAAACTAGAATGTAATAATAATAATAATAATGGAATTGGGATAAATGGGATTTATGGAAATGTGTGGAAAATATTTGGCATAGTGTTGACCTGTAGTGTTAGAAATCTCTCCGTCCGCACACGGTATACAGTCGAAGCAGCAGACGGGTTCACCCTGCCGGATGCCCATACGCGTGCCAGGCAGGCATCTCTCGCTGCACACGGAGCGCGGCGCCTGCAAACACAACATGCAGCAGAGGTTGCCAAGTAACAAAGATTTCAGCCACATACATACTTAACTTATACTGTAAAAGAGTGATTAGTGATTAGATTCATTGGTGATTACTACATGTGATGTCACAAGATGGAAAAGACCATTTAACCTCAAAACTTTTCCTAACCAATGTTAAAATCGTGTGTTATCTATGAAATCAGTGTTAAAATGTAACCAGATCAAAGATCACATATAGTTTGATTATGATGTGCATGATTCTGAATGAGCTGCTACTATAGTATTGATAACACATTAAAACGAGTGCAATAATATAAACCTCTGACTTGCAGCTGCACTACTTCCAGAGCTGCAGTTCTAGAAAATCAATCAACACCTCCTGAGATTTGAACAATGCCATGGTTTAAATACTAGGCCATCTTTAATGCCGTGCTATAAAATTAACATGAGGAGCTGACCAACCTTCAGCATGTCGTTATGCCATATGATGGAGGAGTTGTCGATGTACAGCTTCCTCCCAAGAACCTCTGTGCTGTTGTAGTGTCCGATATGCGTGAATGTGACGCCTCCGTCCGAAGCCCTCTGCCAGTTCAGGATCTCGTAAAACCCGGGCACTTCACCGTCGTTAAAGGATATGTCCTCTCCGGTGTAGGGGACCTTGAAACGCAAGTTCTTCAAGTAGTACATCAGCTAATGAGAGGGAAATGATGTTAGAATCCAGACAAACAGTACATTGTCGCTTTGTATAAAGTGTTTAAAAAAATGTCAGTGTTTGGATTTAAAGTGGGAGTGGCCTAAACCTGAAGGGTTCCTCAACCTCTCGTACATCAATCAAGTTCAAAATCTGGTCAAAAATAAACTGAAATGTGCACAGGACTGATTCTAACCAGGCAGATACTACACATGTATGAGTAAACTCTGTTGTTGCCTTGCATGGCCCTGCTGTTCTTTGATTAGAAACCATTATCTACTCACTTGCCAAGGTTCAAATTTGGTAATGTCGGCGCAAGTGCCTCCAACGAAAGGTCCTTTTCCGGGCACACAGTACTCCAGGTTGTGCAGAGCGTAGGCTACTGCATACACAGCTTTATAGACGTTATACGTCAGTCTCAGCTGCGAGACGTCCGAATACGTGTTATTGAGTTTCATCAGACTTTCCGTCCCCGTGCACAAGCCTTGAGGTGCCAATCTGGCTGCCGCCCGTGACGCTGTCGCGTTTCCCACCTCCGTAGCCAGCTGTGCTCGGGCATTTCTGAGGGCTTGGTTGTAACTTAGCGTGCAGTTAAAGGCTGTTTCCCAGAACTCCTCAGTCAGAGAGTCTTGGTAGGGGTCAATTTTAAGAAGGTGCTCCTGAAGGCCTGGGATGTCTGCCCGAGGTATGGCGAAGCCGACCGTTCCACCCAGCATGGACATAACGTTGGGCTGGCGGGCAATACGCGCGGATGTAACCCAGTTCTCGCTGGCGATCCACGTGCGGTTAGTGACGTTGTTGAGCAGCAGTTCCTCCACCAGCGGACCCAGATCCACATCAGATGAGAACACTACAATGATCTTGGCTGTGGAGTCCCTGATGGTGCGGACGATGCGTGCGATGGTTTCAGGATTGGTGTACTTGGGTAGCGTCTCAGCAAATGAGATGCACACGCCCGCCTCCTCTACGACCTCTTTGAAACGCTTGATGCCGTATTTGCCGTAGTCATCGTCTGAAGCGATGGTGCCCACCCAGGTCCAGCCGAAATGCAACACCAGCTGAGCCATGGCCACTGACTGGTGCTCGTCGCTCGGGATCGTCCGGAGGAAGGTGGGGTACTGGAACCTGCTCTCGAGGACCGAACATGAAGATGAGTAGCTCACCTGGGGTACAAACATTAACAGTGAGAGTTAGCAAACTTCTCATTTACAGTTGCATCAAGTTTTACACACATAAAAAAAAATCCCAAATTTAGTCATATATGAGTCCCACGCATCTCCAGGACACCACCAGGGATGGTGAACACTTTGTCTTATGCACTTTCTCCGAGACATTTGATATCACTGAACTTTTTTGTAACACCATTGGGGCAGCGTACCACAATCAGACAAAAGTGCTATCTGCCCTTTTCCGCATGCATGACCTTGCTGATGTCTACGGACAACTAGTGCTGGTTGCTGTGATTGAGTTTGCCACCTTTCTGAAACACAGCTAATCTGTCACGCTGGAATTTTGCTGTAGCATAAGTTGGATGATGAATTATTTTACCCACAATGGAGTTCGGCTAACAATTTTAGGTTAAGAGAGCATTTTTAGATTGTTAAGATTTTTAATTTCTAGAAATGTTAAACTGTCCACTTTTTTGCATGTTTTAGGAAGTACATTTTTAGGTTTGGCAGCATGGTAGCGTAGTGGTTAGCACTGCAGCCTCGCACCTCCAGGGTGAAGGGCTTTAATTCTCATCTTAGGTCTGTGTGCATGGAGCTTGCATGTTCTCCCTGTGCTTGGTGGGTTTCCTCCAGGTACTCCGGTTTCCTCCCACAGTGTGAAGACATACAGATAAGGCTAATTGGTGCTCCCAAATTGCCCGTAGTGTGTGTGTATGAGAGTGTGTATGCCCTGTGATGGATTGGCACCCTGTCCAGGGTTCATCCCGCTTCGTGCCCTGAGTCTACTGGGATAGGATCCAGGCCCCCCACGAACCTGTATACAGGATAAAACGATATAGAAATGAATATGAAGATCTTTACGGTGTGGGAATGTTGTTGGTAAACATTTGGGGAATGTTTCAAAATTCAAAATTTCAAACTTACCCCCAGAGACAGCACACCTATACACATACACACACACACACACACATACCTGTGGGAAATAGTAGAGGCCGAGGATTCGGGCCGTAGCGACGGACAGGTCACACCCCCCTGCCCCGACCATAGCAGCGAGCGGCGGCCCGTTCCCACAGCGGTAGTTGGGCACGGCTTCGTCCTGACCCGTCAGGAAGGTCAGAGTTCCTTCTACAGACTTGGAGATGGTGAAGCACGAGTCGTAGATGACGTACCCGAGGTCGGTGTTGGGCAGCAGGTCTTGCCTTTTGTTGATCTCGTTAATGGCGAACAGCATCGTCTGCGTCCAGCGGAAAGTACGGAAATTAAACCTGACAGAGACGCACAAGGACATGAAGATTAAACAGCAAGAAGAAATTTTAATCCAGGATCAAATCACTCTGTAGCAGGTTAACAGTACTAGTGTGATGCCGCATTTCGCCACTAGATGTCACTGTAATGCAATTAAATGCACTCTGTTGAGCATCTCACATTTTCTTTCTAGCCAAGCATCAGCACTAAGTGATAATTAGATATTCTAACAAAACAGTATAATTATTTCATAATTAAATAATATTACTATTTATAAATAATTATTAGTATTATAATATTACATTATATTACTTCTCATCATCATCATCATTGTCTACACAACTTTATCCTGTACACAGGGTTGCTGGAGCGTATCCCAGGAGACTTGGGGCACGAGGCAGGGGTACACACTGGAACACCCGTCTCACACACAGCTCATTCTTTTTATTTTATCGCACTATACAGCTGAGCAGTTGAGGGTTAAGGGCCTTGCTCAAGGGCCCAACAGTGGCAACTTTGGTGGTTGCGGGGTTTGAACCCAGGACCTTCCGATCAGTAGTTCCTCCCATGTCTTTGGACTGTGGGAGGAAACCAGAGCACCCAGAGGAAACCCACCAGGCACGGGGAGAACATGCAAACTCCACACACACAGACCCCGAGATGAGAATCGAACCCTGACCCTGAAGGTGCCACTAAACCACTACGCCACAAGGCTGCCCAAAACTACAATGCATTTACAGTGACACACCAAACATTAGATTGTTTTTTGTTTTTTTTTACTTTTTTTTTTACTTTTTATTAATTTCAGGTTTATCAGGACTTGTAATTAAAATCTGTCCAGATATATTAGATATTAGATATCGTGGCTATTTCATGAAGTAAATGTAAATAGACAATACTTTGTGAATTATCATGAAATTAAAAGAAAAAAAAAAGTATTGTGGTGAACATTAAAGTCAATTTTTTTTAAATGTTGTAAATCTTTTTATATGAAACTTGGATCTTTTTTTATTTTTATTTTTATTTATTCTCCTTCATTTGCACTGTGTTAAATTACACATTTGTACACCAAGATAAAAAAACGTATAGTGATGGAGGTAAAAAAAAAAAAAAAACAGATACACAATTTTAGGGCGTGGCTTAGCATGTACGCAAAAACAATCATGTGTTTTCAGGGAATTGGAGACGGGGATCGTTTCAGACGCAGGTATTATCAGTGGTTACCATGGTAACCAATGATGAGCTATTGTTTTTAACTAAATTGTATGATTGTAGAATTTAATCCTTAATTGGTCATTAGAAGCAAAGAGTCTATAGAAGATGCACAGAAGCACAGGTTTTTATAAACATAGGAGTTTATACTAATATAGAAATAAGCATTTTGAGACGGATATTCAGGCCGCACGCATTTAACATGAATTTTTTATATAATTAGTAAAGAATATGACTACAGCTCATCATCAGGGTTCAGTGAAGCCACTCTAGGACTCTAAATGAAATATCTATTAAAAGGTCATGAAGGTTATATGGGGTTACCCTTCGCAGCCGGCGGACACCGGGTCGGACGAGCTGTTGGTGTCGGAGACCCGGTTGTGCACGGAGAACATTCCCCCGATCACCACCTTCTTCTTCTCCACGTTCTTGTAGCCCATCAGGTTGAACTTCGCCTTGAGCTTGCAGCTCTGTTCCCCCAGAGCAGCCGCCGCGAACAGCCCCAGCACACACACACCCAACCACACACACCATTTCACCCCAAATCCTCGTATCCTCTCCATCTTATTTTAGGACTGAAGAGACGGTTAGAATAAAAGAAAGAAGAAGAAGAAAAAAACAGAGAGACAGAGAGAAAGAGACAAAAGGCGCTTCGGTGTCTACAGGTGTTTGAAAAGGTTTGTGACGCTTCATTCACTCATGACACACTCATGGGAGAGCAGAGAGGTAGATCAAAACATCAACACACACACACACACACACACACACACACACACACACACTGAGGGAGAGAGAGAGACACACACAGTGTCACAGCTGCAGCAAAACATGTCCATAACACCAGGAGAGAGAAACAATATCTAATAGAGAAAGACCTCGAATAAACTTAATAATAATAATAATTGTATTTATGAATATTTATTCAAAGACTCAAATAATATTAATAATTAATATTTGTTAAAAAGTCTTTTTTTTGTGGTCTTTCCATCTATTTACAGCTCAAAATTATATTGCAATATATTAATCATAAATATAAATGATAAGAGTGTAAACATGACATGCTGCCTGGAAGCCATAACGCAGCTCCATTAATAATTCATTCATATTAATACAATCTCAGAGATATGAAAGTTTTCAGATCCACATACTGTAACTATAGATTTTTCTTTTTTTCTTTTCTTTTACAGTGCTGTAGCGATTAGCACTGTCGTCTCACACCTCCAGGGTCGAGGGTTCGATTCCTGCCTCGGGGTCTGTGTGTGCGGGATTTACATGTTCTCTCCGTCCATCTATCCATCTGGGAACCTCTGTTGTCCAGCAGTTGTAGGACCTCCGGTCAACATTCACACACTTATTCATACACTACGGGCAATTTGGGAATGCCAATTAGTAATCTAATCTGCATGTCTATGGACTGTGTGAGGAAACCGGAGCACCCGGAGGAAACCCACCAAGCACGGGGAGAACATGCAAACTCCATGCACACAGACACCGAGGCGGGAATCGAACCCATATCTATATCGCTTAGTTCTGCACCTTGGGACTAAAAGCCTCGGTCCAGAGGGAAGAAGCTGAACCTCACTGTGCACATGGTGGGAGTCGTTTACGACAGATCCTCTGGAACTGTCTGGTTTATACAGAGACGCTGGATACAGAGATCTCAACCTCATCATCTCACTAATCGACTGGACCGATTAACTGTCTGGTTTAAGGAATCTCTCGCTTTTACAGACACATGACCAAAGAACAGGACGAGACTGATTTGAATAAAAGCAGGGACCATCATTTAGTTCAGTCAGTATGGAAGTGTGATAGTTTCCTTAAACAATACACTGGGCGAATAGGAAAGCTCACACATTCAAAATTTGTAAAAATAAATAAATAAAAAGAAAGAAAGAAAGAAAATTGGTAATAAAGTCCATATTTCTAATACAAATGTATTAAAACAAATTGTACATGTTCTTTATTACATAGCAAAGTGAAAGTCAATCTTAGAATTTCAATGTAGGCACCGGTGGGGGTCAACCAGTTTCCTCAAACAGCCCGGGGATGGAACACACAGTCTTCTCTGAAACAGGTGGTTCAGTATATTGCTGAGAACATCCTGAATCCGTGCCTCCAAGTCCTCCAGTGTGTCCTCCAATATGTCCTCCATTGTGTCCTCCAGTGTGTCCTCCAATATGTCCTCCAGTGTGTCCTTCAATATGTCCTCCAGTGTGTCCTTCAATATGTCCTCCAATATGTCCTCCAGTGTGTCCTCCAGCATGTTCCTGGACATTGGCTGAGATGACACGGACCTCATGAACAGCCTCCAAGAAATCCAGATCTCCTCACGCCATGTGATGGTTTCCTGTGGGGCAACGCAGTGGAGAAGGCGTACAGGACAAAACCGCACACACACACCTACGTGGAGTGGGACGTGGAGGCAGAACACGTACATGTGCAATTTGTTTCGAATAAAATGTTCCATATTAGAAATATGGACTTTATTACCAAATTTTTACTGTCTAGTTACTTTTCACCCACCCTGCTGTGTTTATATATTTATATAGTAGATATACAGCACAAAACTGTTCAGGTTTAATGAATGGAGGTTTATTAATAAATATTTTCCAAATATCACAAAAAAAAAAAAATTCACTTTTTTTTAAGTTTGTTTTTGCATTTTGCTCACATTTCATCACAACTTTTTTTTTTTTTTTAAAGATCCAACCTCTCTGATAAAGCTTTTGGTTTAGGATTTAATTTAAACTCCATACAAGACAAACGCAAAAGGTAGAAAACGACATGAACTTTAACATCAGCCATTTCTCCTCCATCACGTCCTGAGCTGCGTTAAAGTCGGAATAAATGATTGAATGATGTTTCTAACTTTACTGTACAGATACAGATTTACAGCACCATCACTGCCTCCTAGTAACATCTGATCCGCGGAGACAAACAGGGATTAATTACAAGCTTATTAATTATTGTAGACTCATTTTCATGCTAATACGTACGTGTGTGTGTGTGTGTGTGTGTGTGTGTGTGTCGCCAAGTGACAAGAGTCTACGAGATGAACCACAGCAACTCCAAAGACATTAACAACACATTCTTGCTCAAGGGTTTGAATTAATTGTTTTAATGCCATTGTACACACACACACACTCACACACTCTCTCTCTCTCTCTCTCTCTCACGACATGACACGCTCTGATACAGTAGCTGGATCACATACATTCCTCAGAGATGCTGCTGTTTATGAAGCCCAACGTGTCACTACATGTCCCTTTAATCAGCAGCAGACAGCTATGCACCTGAACACACACACACACACACACACACACTGTACTGTACATCTACAGTAAATCCCTACTGAGTTCACACTCATGTCAACCTACTATACTGTACTTGCACTAACAGTCAGTTGATAAACAAGGAGGTTTTTTGTTTAAGGAGACGTGATGAAACATTTTACGGAAGGAGTCTCCAGTGTCAGGAGGAAACCAAGTTTTCAGATCTTGTTGACTTTTCGCAGTTTCTCTGTAAAATGATGAGGTTCACCGATCAGACATAACATATACAACAAAGCGCAGTATTGTGTCGAGTCCCCCAGTGGCACTGGGGCGGATCTGGCCCCTCGTGGGCCCCCCAGAGTCTCTGCAGGTACCCACTTGTGTGCTGTGGGTTTTTCAGGGCGGGGCCTCCACGGATCGCAGCTGTTTGTTCGGCACATACCGGCAGTGCTCAATCGGAGGATCGACAACCTCGAACTCTTCGCCTGATAAGCGGCAGGTTGTGACGCACTGGGACGTCTGGTGTCTTTCTTTTCTGTGAGATCGTACTAGACGTCTGGCCTTTGGCCCCGAGGCCATGGGTGAACCTTAGGAGCCCAAAATCCTATCACCGGTTTATCATCACTGCTGTTCACTTCACCCATCAATCATCTTCAGGTTACGGCTAATCTGTGTATATAATTATTATTTTCATCTCAAGAAAGAAAAAAGAAAGGCTGATGAGGGAACGACGGTGTATAGATGCTGCGACATAAGCAAACATGTGTCGCAGACGTTTCACATCATTATTAAATGGAACTTATACAGTTGCAGTCAGAAGTTAAATGATCCATTAAGTGGAAATTATTCACAAAAATGACGTTCTGTAGAATTTAGGGCGGTTGTGGCTCAACCGTTTAACCCTTATAGGATCTTCGTTTTTTGGTTACATAGGGGGTCCTTCTGGGTCTGGTGGACCCATTGCAGTTTAGGGCTTTAAATTCAACATATTCAAAACTTTTTTAAAATTATACATGATACCAGGGTTGTGTCAGCCGTGTACACAAACTTTGATGACTGGACAGGCCTGTCCTTTGTTTTCAGCAACTGGGGAGGGAGCTCAGACTTATTTTTG
>JAQMYK010000037.1:3885565-3900374 GCA_030014345.1 Clarias buthupogon
AATGTTTTCTGATTTATGTTCCTCACAGAAAATGAGCCAAGGCCAATAAATCTCAGTTTGAAAAAATAAATTATTTTAATAATTTTTTTAAGATAAAAACTGAAAACGGGTCCCACAGACCCGAAGACCTTATAAGGGTTAAGGCTGTGGGTTACTGGGTTATTCATTGGAAGGTTGTTGGTTTGAGTCCCAGCACCGCCAAGTTGCCCTGTGGAGCCCTTGAGCAAGGCGCATAACCTTATCTGCTCCAGGCGTGCTGTAACCTGGCTGACCCTGCGCTCTGTCCCCAGTTTCCTAACTGTAATACGCGAAAAATAATTTCACTGTGTTGTAAAGTACGTGACAAATAATTTTACATTATTATTAATTTATTTTAATCAACTTTTAGAAAATTTACTTTTAAGAAAAGACAACTACAGAAATTTTCCGTCAACAAGCTTTCGTGCTTCATTCCATCATTAAAAATGTTTTGAGCTGAGCTACGAATGCACCGCTGTCTTCACTTCTTCATCAGAAGTGAATCTTCGTCCTCGTGACATCAGGACTATGGAGAGGACGCTTTAACACCTCAAAACGCTTTGGAGAGTGTCATCACCCGTGAATGTTTGTCATCATCCGGCTCCTTCTTGATGGCAAACTGTGGTCCGAGCTTCCTTGAACTTCTCCATCCATTCATACACACTTCTTCAAAACAACACCTTCTCCATTCTGCGCACCAAGTCTTCAATAAATAAGGGCAGCAGGTACAGTTTTAAACCATGAAAAATGAATCACTTCACACTGATGCTCTTTCGAGCAAATCACAAGTGGGGCGGCCATTTTTGCGCACACTGCATTTACAAATGAACTGATGGACCACGTTCACACCTGCACAGGACTGCGTGACCGGGGAGACAGTAGGCTTGAATGGAAAGAGCTGAGCAAGTTTTAATATAACCGGGGTGCGAAGCATTTTTTTATTATTTTTTTAAATCACCCTGAGCATTTGAAGGTTAAGGGCCTTGATCAAGGGCCCAACAGTAGCAGCTTGGTGGTGCTGGGGTGTGAACCTGTGATCTTCTGGATCAGCAGTCCAGCATCTTAAATCACTGATCTACCCTTGCTCTAATATTATAACATTCATGTAATTCATAGTAATACTTTACACAGTCAGATTATTGACCAGCTTTTGGATTAGTAATCTGCTGAAAAGGTGCTAATAATCCCGAAAAATGTGCAAGGTCTCTGAACTTCCTGTTAAGGAAAATTAAGAGTTTTGTTTGACAGTGTTCAACGGATTTCTCCAACACATTGGACAATGGAAAAGTCCAAGTAGGACGGTTTCCTGTAACTACATAATGTCTGGTGTCTATTCCTTACTTGGCACCCATACAGACTTTATTACAATTCAAACACACTTTAAAAAGACAGATGGATAACGCAAAGTGTACATGGACTTCTTTATTAAAGCTCAGATCTCATTATACAAATATCAGTTCTTCGGGAAACTGCATGCAGTGGCTTGGTTTTTGAGGCACAATACTAAAGGGGAAAAAAAAGCTTTTTTGTTCTTTTATTTTATACAAAAAAGAAAAATGAAACAGAATTGCATAAATCAAACTGAATACCATGTCAGATTGCAGCTGAACCCACTACTGAAACGAAATTCATAGTAATAGTATTTTCTTCCGAGTACACGCATGTAAAATGTACACGTAAAAAAGGCGATTAGACACACACACAGAGAGAGAGAGAGAGAGAGAGAGAGAGAGAAAGAAATACAGAGAGGATAAGAGCAAAGTTTGCGGTTAAGACAAGGAACCAGTCCACCTTTTCATTGATATTTTTTGTTTTGTTTTGTTTTTTTGCTTTTGCTATTGAAACAGTGATCGTGTAATGAGACGTACATTACGTAAGACAATAAATAGCTAGGCGTGATATTCATCGTTATGACACTTCAAATCTTATCTACATCAGGCATAGATTTGCACCAAAGCAAATCTCTATGTATAGTTAAACAGAACTAACCTGTAGCTCCTCCCACTTTCTATAGATTTATTTAAGAGAGGAAAAAAAAAACATGAGAATTGAAGCATGTTAACAGGTCATGTGATCAGTGCTAAGCCGCTTTCCCCTCCCCCATCCTTCAGCTAAAGCTTCTGGAGACGCTACACAAGAAGCAAAGCAAGCCTCAAGGCATTATGGGTAAAACGATTAAAACAGATGAATATATATATGATATGATACGGTTAAATGTGCAAACGATGCTCACGCAGCAGGAAGCAGACGCGGATATTTTCTCAGGCCAACACCAAAAGAAAAAGAAAAAAAAAATGCAGCATGTGTTAGTTCAGTTTTTTTTTTTCACATCCCTGAAATAAAAAAAAGAAAACAAAACTCACAAAGGAAAAAAAAAAAAAAAAAAAAAAAAACAGGCACAAAAGTCCAGGAAGCTCGACCGCACCGGGAAAAGCTCCTTCACAGCACATTTCGCAGATCTCGAAAATCTCCAAAAGAAAAAAATATTATAATAATAAAAAAAAATTTAAAAAAGGCAGTTCAAACTTCTACCCTAGTCTATTTGGCAAATAAAGAGAATTGGTCACATGACAGGAGTAAAGCTGATGAAAACATGAAGTAGTAGCGATGAGAAAATCATACTAGAACGATGCGCACATGTGTGTATGTCATTTCTAGGGAAGCATCAATACCATCCCTAGTACCGGCATCTTCCATTGAATGTTTTAATAGAGAGCGCCCCCTACCTCAAACATGAAACATGGCTAGAGCAATTCATTTCTAGCAGCACACACACACACTGAACTAAATCACTCATCATTTCATTATGCCCTGATTACATAGCACTTAAGTGCTTAAATTATTACATCATCAGCTTTATTAATGCATCCCTAGATATTTCTGCAAGCCTCTGAGCCTGGGACTGTCGAATATACGAAACACAGACGAGTCTTTTTTTAAAATTATAAACAGAACAATAATAATAATAATAATAATAATAATAATGAGCCCCAGAAAAACATAGGTGTGTGTGTGTGAGAATCACAGTACTGGCTGCTAGCGTAGGGAATGTTGTGTTCTGTTCCTTTCTGTTTGGCTGAGGGTGGAGAGTTTATTGGTGAGTGAGGAAACATTGTAATGGAAGGATGAAGGAATAGCAAAGGGAGGAGGAAGTCCAGAAGAAAGAAAGAGAGAGAGAGAAGGATGAGGAGGAGGAGGAGGAGGAGGAGAGCCCCGGGAGTTGAGCGCCGTCTCCACTCTACTCCCACTCTGTGGTTCCCGGCGGTTTGGACGTGAGGTCGTACATCACTCTGGAGATGCCTGGGATCTTCTTAATTTCGCTCACCATCTTCAGCACCACCTGCAGCGAGACAGGAGAGTCGTTATTATATTCCTCCCACTCTACAAGAACATCCATTCTTCCTACTCCGTTCTGAAATGAATCCCACACGGCATTAACGAAGTCATAGATCATACGATCGGTCTAATCACAATCAATGTTTTCAAGCTAGTGTCTCTCACAAACTAATTACACCTCCGCTAGAACAAGTGCAGTTGATCATAATTAGATGATTTTAAAAAAAAAAATATTTAAACCACAGGAGGGTAGTTCCTCTGCCTCGGTTTATAATAGTATCTAAACAAAAAAGTTTGCCATAGTGACGCCACTAGTCCATGGCTTAAAAAACAAGACTATTTGATTATACTACTTTTGTGACCTCATATAAGAAGAGCCCCTTCATATCCTGTTGCTCAGTGTAAGCTCATTTACACACTGAATTTAGAGAAGAATCAGGCATCATGAAAAGAAAAGGCATACTAGTATTACAAGTAGTATTACAGGTTGGCCCCGACTTACGAACAAGTTCCGTCCCAGGAGCGTGGCCATAAGTCGGATTTGTTCTTAAGTCCGCCAATGTGAGTCTTAAATCACACGCCTTTGACACGAATATACAACGCAATCCACTTGACTAAATCTTTGTCCTCTTTCCCCACACTGCCATCACGTCTCCAAAAACAGTAATCGCAACTAAAGAATATAAATTGCACAGTCAAATGTAACAGTTTTGGCTCCGCGCCTTTAAATCGTGAGGGAATCCCGGACGCCATTTTGTCTCAGAGCTGTTTTCCACTGTATTGGACTGTGAACTCTGTTTTGTTTAAGATTATTCACCATCAGGACAGCTTTACAGGACAGACATTTTCTATCATCGTGCTCCCGGACTGATTCATTGAATCTGGTAAGGCCGACTCGTTTATCCAGCAAGCACCCCCACACGCACCTACAATATACTTTAGACATTTTATATATTTACTTACACACTGAAAACATTGTATATAACTGAAAATATTGGTATCTGCTGCACTGCAGTGTCTATTTTTTTTTTTGTACAACACACGAGCTACTTCTGTTATTGAATTGGAAGTAGAACCGCGGTCCGTTCGTATCTGCGGAAATTCGTAACTAGGACGTTCATAAGTCAGGGACAACCTGTAATAGCAACAGTAAATGAGCAAACGGTACACAGTGTGCTAATCACAGAACAGGCTGCATGGTTGTAAGTAGGGAACGTTCTGTCCTGAATACTGAAGGGGAAAAGATAATAAAATTTTTGGAACCTGCTGCCATTCATTTTAACAAGAATAAATGGACAAAAACAGAAAAAAATAACACACTCTACAGCTTAAAAAAGTTGAACCTCTTTCGACCCCTCGATCTCAGATTAAAACCCCCTGACTCATGACCAGAACTGAATAAATGGACACTGTGGTCGTGGAACACGATGACGACACACTCACCTCCTCGGGGATGTGGTTATCGGGCGTAGCGGCGATGCCCGTCATGAAGTCGCTGGTGATGAAGGTTCTGATGACGACGGAGCGCCTGCACGACGGCTGCTTCTGCAGCGGGTCGCGATCGAAATGCAGCGGCACGAGGATGATGGGCATCTGACTGATCTTACTCGAGTAGCCTGACAGACACACACACAGACACGATTAATTGGGCTTTCATTCACTTGAAATCACTTAGTGATTATCCACTAAACTTTTATGAAAGGCGTTTCCAGTTGAGCACCACACGTACTTGACTCGGTATAGAGTTAAATTAACGTTATCCGTAATTGGGTTTCTGGAGACCATTTTGATTTGCATTATTCCTACTTTGACAATAATTGTTTCTATTAGGAATGTCTTTGCGGCTGTTTAAATATAGAATATTGGTGTTTCAATTCAGAATTTCACTGAATCCTTTGATTACAGCGGAACACACCTGTTGCTTCACTGTATTTGCGTGCATCTGTAATATGTACACCATCATCGTTTCACCTCAGTTGAAAGTAAAGAGGGACATAAATAATTTAACATTAGAAATGGGCCGATATAATATAACATAATACAGCCTACAATTAAACTACATAGATTAAAATGTAAACCAAGAAACTTTATTTCATGTAAATAAGTAATGAATCTTATTTTCTTTATCTGACCGTGAGTGCCATCACTCTGTTTAATTTTGTCTTTTTGGTCCTTTCAGGATGCAGAACAACAGTGCTGTCAGAGTGAAGTTCAAAGACAGCCAGAAATATATTTTTTCTTCGAATCCTTTTACATTTCCAGTCGTTTTTGGAATGTGGTAAGATATACACTTTAAAACTGTTACCATCATAAATACTTTTCCCTCTGAATTTTTTATAGCAATATATTACGTGTTTGATTGTATATTATGGGTTTAAAAAAAAAATAATAATAATAAAAACTGTTCCTTTGGCATTGCTGGCCTTTGTCAATTTCCACTGGTGTGTTTTCCTTCAGTTGCTAAGAAATTTGATCTTCTTACAATGGATGTTAAAGTCTTTGATGACTCGAAGTTGATGAAGCATTTGGATATTTGTTGACACGACCAGATCTTGGTGTCCTAGATATTGTCATTCCAGGCACAGCAAACATTGATGATAAAGTGTTTATTCTGTTCTGTTTATTCACAGCAATATTCACCTTTTTTTGCATAGTCTAATATGGCTATTGGACTAATTCTTATTAGCTGTGTAGCATGATACCACAGTAGCATGAACAGTTAATCAGACAATTAATATGGTTTATATTTAAGATTCTTTAAGTTCAAGATCATTAGGAGATGCTTAAATGAATATGCCCACACCAAAGGTCTATCAGATGCCCAAAGACGTGATGTTGAAAATCTTAGTAGCATATCTGACAAATGAACAAGAGTAAGTTGTTCATACATTATTTTGTAAATTGATGTTCATGATGTCATGGGTTAAATATAATTGCTTCCTTTATTTTGTGCGTGTGGAACAAGCCCTTCTCGACGTTTAAAGGAAGAATATGCAAAGGGAATAATTTCCCTTTTCCCATGTTTGGCTGACCCCAGAAGCAAGCTTGGATATGTAAGTAACGATTGCCTCTTAATATTTTTGTTTCACAGGAAGAGGAGACATTCTGTATATTGCAGACTAAAGGCCATCTTTATTATAATTGATGTGGCATTTATAGCCTAAGGCCCCAATCACAATGAACGCGTTTTTGCAGTGAGAGATGCCTTTTTAAAAAATTTTGTTTTCGGTTGGTAGTGAGCGTTCTGCGCGCTGCTTATGCGCTCTGTGTGCCCGAAGTTGAGAGAAGGGGAAAAAAAAAAAAGAAAAAAGAAAATCTGAGCGGAAAAGCGCTCAACGTCATTCACAGTTTTTTTTTCCCCCATTGTCCAATCGAATGAATGCAGAGACGGGCCCTTCTGGTGTGGTGACCAATGTTTACCGTTGCTTGGATACTGCATAGCAACAACAACAACAACAACAACAAAAAACGCTGTGCGTTCTCCAAAATTTGACCGAAGAAAAGACAGTGAGGTGCACCTCAGAACTAAAAAACAAGTTTGGTGTGATCGGGGCCTTAATTGGGTAATGTATATAACTGCTATGTATATTGTTCTGGTAATAGGAGCATTACTAAAATGCAGAAGATGGAAGTGGATATTTGGAATGGAGGATGAAAACACTACAAAAAGAAGCATCAGAAGGACGGATGAAGCGCGCCCTTCAAGGTGCAAGATTTGATGTTAATTCAGTACTTTTATTAGTTTGACTAATATTTATTAGACTTAATATTTATTTTCAAATGAATATACAACTTGTTTATTTTCACTCCTCAACATTTGTGACTTGTTTTTGAAGTATTCTTCTTGTTCCAAATTAGTCTGTCCTTAAGTCATATAGTGAATGAGGTCCACAGCATCTCTACAGAAAATATTCTCTGTTCTTTTAAAATACATTTTTTGTATAGCCCTCAAGTTTGGGCAAACCTAAATATCGGTTTTAAATCTAGTTTCATTTATCTAGTTTTGGCATCAATGCATTGTGCTTTGGAAAAAAACAATAGGAATTACAAATGTGGTTTTCATATTGGTCTAAACACTTTAGGTCGGCCAACTGCTGGCAGACATCCCTACAAAGAAGACTCCTTTCTGACTGAAGACCAACAGTGTCAGGAAGCAATAGCCCTAATGAAGCACACGGCTGATGAGTCAGTGGTAAAGGAAAAGATGAAGTTAACACTGGGCTATCGCCAGAAACTACTACAGAAACTACCCTAAAGAGTCAATTTTTTCCACGATTCCTGGATATACCAGGCTTGGTATGTGAGACTTAAAACATAAAAACAGGCAAATATGAAGTCAAGTGCTATAGTTGTTCTGCAGTAA
The DNA here is from genome assembly GCA_030014345.1 of Clarias buthupogon. Taxonomy (NCBI): domain Eukaryota; kingdom Metazoa; phylum Chordata; class Actinopteri; order Siluriformes; family Clariidae; genus Clarias; species Clarias buthupogon. The sequence goes on from JAQMYK010000037.1 coordinate 3,893,283, forward strand.
TAGAGATGTGTTAGGTAAACAAAGTAAATTCCTACTTTCATTATATTTGGCAGATTGATCAAGATTTTGGACTTCTTTTTGGTGATGCGACCTCTACAAAGTTGTTGGAGAAGTGGTCTACCAACCTAAAACCAAAGGTTGTTGCACAGAGCCATGGCCTCACACAGACTGGCGAGCTCCAAGAACTCATCTAAAATGCTGAAGCCACTGAAGTTGACGAAGGCATCTACACTTTAAATTATTTAAGAGGTGCTCAAACCCTTCTGCCTATATACCAGAGAAAAAAAAAATCTCTTTGCTTTTCCGCTCAGTCTCTCTAGGTTGGGATAGCAACATGTCTTCCATTCTGTTCCTGGTTCACCTTTTGCCACCCTCAAGTCAAGGCCGCAAGAGACCAGGAAAGATCACAGCTAGACATGCATATGATCATCTTGTGAAGTTCAAGGTAAAACTACTGATTTAATCTGATCAAATGACCCTATTTCATATATATATATTTTTTTTTTGTCATTGTGTGAACTTGCTTATTTCCCTTAAAGATCACTTGTCCTCTAAATTGTTGTACTTGTGCTATTCTTTTCTACCTCGCACATATATTATAATGATCTGTTGGAATGTCCTGGAAGTATGTAATATAGAAACTTTGGAAGACATATCAGTATCTTTCTTTGTGCTGTTTATTGACTTTTAACTGTTATGTCACATTGGCACTAATGTGTTTTCATTCTTTCACAGACCAGGTACCAGGATCCAAGGGCATCCTTTGATAGCATTGGAGAGAGCCTCCAGCCGTATCTACTTGCTGTTGGGCCAAAGAAAAGGAGGGTCCATTCTTGGTTCATTGTAATTAACCAACGTGCTCTACCCTGTAAGGCTGCTAATTCATTTCCGTGTGTTGATGAGCTTTTCAAAGCTCACTTTGTTTTCGCCACTTCATACTGTCAGGAATTGTATAGTGTATAATACAATGTGTATAGCTTTCTGCAAACCACTGTCTATGATATAGATGTTGAAACCACCAAAGTGAATCCCAGGGTGGCTGAGTTGAGAGCTAGAGTCCTCCAGTAAGTAGATGATTTGTTTCATTTGTAAAAAGGGGCACACTAATGCCAATGCCCTTATAAGGCACTTTAAGTTAGTTCATGGGCTTTGTCCAGGAAAAAGACCCAAGTTAAAATGTGCTCAAAGAGGTTGTTCACATGCTTTCGTAATCCAGAAAGACTGTGGTAAACATCTCAGCAAAGTGACCATTCACACCTTGATTTTAATGAAAACTCCAACGCCAACTCCATTTCATTAGGTGATGTTGCTGTTTTATCAAACCAAAACCCACCTTGTGAGTCTTCGCTCTTTAAAACAAATATAGTAAACAGTTGTGCAACAGTAGTAGCTGAACTTAAAGTTGCTGGTGTTGTAGAGACAACTATTAACTATGTTGTTGGTGCTCTAGAAGAAGTGGTTGGAGACATTCATTAGTGAAACTGAAGAATCGGTGAAAAACAGTCTATCCTTAGAGGAGCCCATAAAAAGCGTTGTTGGGTCTCAAATTGATCACTGTTTTGAAAAAATGCAAAATCCTTTCGCATCATTAAACACTGAGAGTAAGAGAATCCGGTACTTTTCAGACAAATGGGGGAAAAATAGATCCTGTTGAATATGTTCTTTGAACAAGATTTGCAACGAGGCATAACAAAACAATTGGAACTTTTGCCCAAACCATTGTTAAAGATAAATTTGCATATAGACCGATTCTTGAGACATTACAGTCCATTTATAAGCACCTGACATTACAGATATGATGGCGAGAGATTCACGGCAAAGACCAAATTGTCTTTATGACATACACAGATATCAAAAAAGATGGGTTTGATAAAATTCTAGAGCCGCTTGTCCAGGACATCTCAACACCAGTGGAAACCAGTGGAATTCAGATTCCTTTGTTTGATGGAACCATAGTACAGGTTACAGGTGACAACCTTGGTGTCCATTATTTGCTTGGTTTTGTGGAATCATTTAGTGCCAGGTACTGTTGCCGCTTTTGCCCACTAGAGAAAGAGGACTTTCAGACAGTGTTCAGTGAGGATAGTCAAAAGATGACACTGTGAACTAAATAACTTCACACTGAACACTGCCAGAGAATACAGAGCAATACCATTATGTCTTATTGAATGGGAGTAAAAAAAAAAAAAAAAAAGTCTTGTCTGTTAAATTCATTGCAATATTTCCACAAAACTGAAAATTTTTCAGCCAATATTATGTGTGACATATTAGAGGAGGGAGGTCAATTTGAGATGAAGTTACTAATTCATCACCTGATTAATATTACACCACATCAGCAGAAGTAAACAGACGAATTCAGAGTTTTAACTATGGTTTTATGGAACAAAACAACAAATCTCCGGGTGTACAATTAAGAGACGGTTCCAATGACTTGGGCTTAAAATGCCACTCAGAGCTGGTGTTTATTTATCTTTGGATAATGGGCAAATAACGGATCTGGTGCATCCTAATGATCTGCACTGGTATTTGTTCATTTTATTGCTTCAGATAGTCAATATTGTGTTTTCTTCAGTTATATTCTCTGGCATCACCATTTATTTGAAACATCTGATTGCAGAACACTACAGTTTGTTGAAGCATTTGTTTCCTGATAAGAACTTGTCGCCAAAGCATCATCTAATGGTGCATTACCCCAGTTGTATGCAGAAAATTGGACCACTGATACATTGTTGGTGTACGTGTTATGAATCTAAGCATAACGTTTTTAAAAAGCAGCTAAAAAGCTTTAAAAATATAACGAAAACATTAGCAAAGAAACACCAGTGCCTTGGCTTACATTTGGCAAACATTTGATCCAAATGCCATGAAATTCGGTCCTGGAAAAACTCTCATTGAATGAAATGGAAGTTGGTGCTGAGATGGCTGGGAAACTTGATGTGCCTCTGTGGACTAAGGTGCTAAATGTGAAATGGGTCAAGCACTGTAGAAACACTTATCGTTCAGGGTTGGCAGTTTGTGTTCAAGTTCAAAATGACATGCCTGTATGTCATCTAATCCAGAATATTGTTATTAATAACAACTGCACTGAAAGCGTTATGTTTGGATGAACATATTCATGCTTACAAAAGTTGCACATCCCACAAAAGCACTTCATGTTTTGGAGATCAGGGATATTTTGCACCACAAGTTGTTTGACATCCTGATGTCTTATGGTTGTGATTCTGATTTCATTCTGATTCTTTTTCATCTCCTACATTACATTAGCACTGCTTTTTATTTCATCACTTGTCACAATCAGACAACACGATGACACCATCTCAATGACAAGTGAATTAAATGTAATGTTGTTTGGAGGGGAGCTTGAAAAATAAAATTTTGAGACGAGTATACAGTCTGTTGTTGGTTTTATTTTAATACTGAAAATCATGTTCTTAATTTTAGGGCTTTTTGAGAGTAAAATATGAACGGTGTAATTCAGAGGAATCACTCTGGAGAGAGTTAGTTATTAATTGTAGTCCACTCATAATCGATGATAAACAACTCTTGAGAAGAGAGAAATTGTGGTAGAGTAAATTTGAAGTTCTTCTGAACAGAGTAAAATAGTACTCTGTTATCTGTAAACGTTATCTGGCAGAGTGAAATTTTCTTAAATTTGAGTAATTTGGCCCAACAGCAAATTTACTGTGCACTAAAATTAACTTTTTAGTCATTTTTTAAATATACAGAGTGGTCTCCAGTGTGCAGTAGGTCATTTACATACATAAACACTGAAATGGTGCACTTGAAAAAGGAGTGAAATAAAGAGTTTTTGGGGTATTTCAATTTGAGTATTAACACACACACACACATACACACTGGGGAAAATCTGTGTTAACTTAAAAAATAGTAACATGTGTGACCTTAAAAAATTCTGTTATATTTGAACTAATAAAAAGTTGCATTACATTTACAAAACTGATGAATATTTTAGTGTTTTCCTGAAACATTTCCAGGATTGTAGAATCTCATGAAATCACAAAGCTTTAAATTTTCCTCCAAGACTTTGCTTTAGTCACTTGGTCCAAACAGACAGGACATTAAAGCCCCTTTATTAATAAGTGACCTGGATTACATACTGTTAGAATTAAACAGGACAACTTAAAAGGTTATTTTAAGTTCTGAGTGAGTCTCAGTAAATCGTCAGCCTTATAACTTCGAGCTTAAACTTGTAGTGTGTATCATAGTTTTGTTTTTTTTATTACACACTCCTTTTCCTCTCATTTCCACTCATTTTCCGTTATCCTGTGAAAACAGTGTCTCTTACCCGACTCCCTGAGGATGGAGTGGGCCACGAAGTCGGCCTGTCTGAGCGTGCTCAGTACGCCTGTGGTCAGGAAAGTAGGAGTGATGTCTGTGGGAGGCTCCTTTACATGTGACCCGAACACATACACAACTCTGAGGAAGAGAAACAGAGAGAGAGAGAGAGAGAGAGCAAGAGCAATAAAGTTATCATGACAAGGAAGTGCTCTTTTCAAACCGTTTAGAGAGAGAGAGAGAGAGAGAGAGAGAGAGAGGTGTTACCTGTTGATGGTGTGACAGATGCGAGGGATGAGTCTGGCAAGGAACATGAGCGATTCCCAGTGAGGAGCCTCTTTACTGGTGACTCCACACACGTAGCTGTACGACCGCGCGTCACCCTGACACCACGACAGCAAACGCAAATTAACACGAGTTTAAGATTTGAGAGTTTTCTGATGGAAAATGAACATACCATCATAACACAGTAATAGACAGACCAAGTAATGTTTGTTTTGCATAATATTTCTCTCTATTAGACACTGTATTTTAACTTGTCTGATTTTTTGATTTTTTTTTCTTTAACCAGAGAACAGAGACACATGAAGCATTTTCAAAAGCCTCATTGTTTATTTTTTTCTATTTATTAGAACTATTGGGGTCTTATTTATTTATTTCTCACATAAGCATTGCACTGCTGGAACTGTGTGAATAAAACTCAAACTGAGAAAATAACACGCGTCTCATCATTAATTACTAATGACTTAATTATTAATGTGATCAACTATCAGATTGTACACATTGTGCTCAGCTTTATTTCCTTTTTTTTTATTTTATTTTATTTTTTACTTTTTTCTGTTGCTGTGTCAATTTTCCATAATTCACCAGGTCTGAAAATTAGCAGAAATTAGTGCACATGTAACTCATATGTCCCAACAGACCAGGTTTTTGCCGGCATTTCTAGATTTCTAGAAAGAAATTTATTTTAAAAATAATAAAATAAAAAAGTAAGAAACTATATTGAGATACATTTTAAAACAAAGGAGATCAATAGAAGATTAGTAGAGACACTGGCATGCATAAGTTTTTTAAGAACCAATTAAACAATGAAATTTAAATTAATTAATTCAAATTGTTTGTTTCATAAAAACAATTAGAAACCTGACTACATCTAAATAAGATTTTTTGTTTAATTATTTTGATGTAGGCATCTCTGCATACGAACCTTAAGAATTTTTGCCTTAAGTTAAAATTTGCCTTGGCATCCAAAGAATAGTTTTTTTTTTTGTTTGTTTTAATTTTTGCGTTTTGTGCAAGATTTAGTGAAGATGTAGCACCATGAATCCCAAAAAATTTAGAAAGGATGGTAGAAAGAAGAAAACAGCAACTTTCAGTTTGGTTTTTAAAGCAGTCGATGCCAAGAGGAATTATAAATTATAATGTTAAGTTTAAGGTTTAATTTATATTTAGTCCATATTTTACTTCATTTACGTGTCTTTTCCAAAGGTTTTGATATGCAGAAATATGATTATAGTGTTGGAAATTGGTAATATTGTTTGTGTGGCTGGAACAAATTATCTGCATTTACATTATTTGCAATACAAATGTTCACCCTCAAATCTTGCCTTCTGAACGGATTAAATTCGTACGCTGAGGTACTGCTGTAAATAAAAATAATAATTATTATTAAAAAAAAAAAAAAAAACGAGAAACTGGATTGGGAAATATATATATATTAAAAAAGGAAATCAGTAGAAGATTAGTATAGACACTGGAATGCATAAGACGTTTAAGACAAAAATCTAATTTTAATAATAAAAGTTAAGTTTCATTAACACATTCAGAAACCTCACAACGTCTGAATTCACCCACTGGTGATGGATTGTGTATCTCCTGATGGACCAGGTGTGGAAAATTGGGAGTTTTGTTGTAGTTTATCTTGATGCAGAAAGAAAATGCCCCTTTACACCTCCATTTTTTCAAAACAGAAACACCATACGTCTAACTAACTCTGTACTGTTCTGGGTTGCACACATTACATTAATCACACTGCAGAACAAAGTGCATGCTCAAGAAATCTTGAAAGAAAAAAATAATAATTTAATAAAAAGGTGCAAAACGTGCTGGATGAAAGTGATTCACTCTCAGCTGCCTAAAACTTCTCTCCCATGTGGGTAAGATTAAATTTAGCAGTCTGCGGTGCTGGGGCAGGAAGTGAGGAGGAGGACGAAGAGGAGGAGTGGTTAGTAAGAGTTAAGTGCAAAGTTTAGACTAGGGAGAATAAAATCTAGAGTCGTAGTCTCAACACTGTGCGGCCTGCGGCAAGACGGTGATGTGATCTGTCCAACCACGGCAGGACAACAGGGTCTGTGTACTATGAAGTACTTCAGCGATTAGATGCTTTCAAAGGATAATGTAAATAAACAAATGTTGTAAATAAACCGGGTGTGCCGTGATGTATACAACTACAAATAAAGGCTTAACTTGAACATTACAGTTACACAGTATTTCAATGCAGGAGTTTTTCAAACTTGAAAGAAATATACTAGCTGCTTGAGACAAATCAGACAGCAAACATTAGCGCGATTGAATTAAAAAATCTAATAAACATGATTCACTACTATAAAGTGTTTACACAGCTCCAACTTCCAGAGGCTTCATCATCAAGCGCGCTCGTTCCTACTTAAATGTCAACATCAAAGAACTGAAGTGCTCCTGAGGAATCAGCTGTGTCCCTCATTCACCACACACACACACACACACACACACACACACACACACACACACACACACACACACACACACACACACACACAC
>JAQMYK010000037.1:3923204-3933327 GCA_030014345.1 Clarias buthupogon
ACAGAACATATCCGATATGTGTCACATATGAGCAAAAAATCGGAATTGGGTCACATTTACCTGACAGTGTAAACGTACTGTATACTGTACATCCATCTCTACTGTACTTTTCCAAAATGCTAGCTTGCGAGCAGTTCTCCTGGCTTTATCATTACTAGAAAGTATTTGAGCTGCCTATTGCATATTGAGTCTATTTTTTAAAGATGGCAATAACAAGCTTTCAGTTGGTCGTGATAACCCCGCCCCTGACCTAAACAGTTCTTTGTTCGAGCCCCGCCATGCAACCGGTTTTTCTGTCTGAGGGCTAGTGCTCTCTGGATCGAAGTTGGGCTCCAAACTAAACCCCGAACCACGTTAGTGGAAAAGCGGTATCGGTTCCATTAAAATGTGAACACATCACGGAAGATGGATATGTTATATCTGTACCTGAGAATTGCTTCATTCTGTGTCTGTGACATCCGATGTAGAGGAGGCAACGTTTAAACGGGCAGGGAGTGAGAAAAAGTCCTAACTACGTCACACGTTTTAATTAGCACAGCACTGGATGGGTTTCGGGAAAAGAGGCGAAGGAAATGAAAAGCCTAACATCTAATACATTTAACACTGCCAAATTAAATGTTAAATTTAATGAGTATCCAAGGACATTCACTACGGACAGCAGACGAAAACACAGGAGCGCACGCGTTAGCCTAGTGGGGCTGCGTTTAATTACAGAAGCACTTGTGAAACAGTCACAAGCATACAACAGATGAATGGATCAATGAAATGTCGTATGTTTTAGAGCGCTCTTATTAGTGAACACATCCAGGAGAGGAAAGAGTCTACCAAAGGATTAAAGATCACTGCTTGGAATTATTTCAAATTATTTATTTATTTATTCATCATTTTGTCACCATCACTGGTGGCTGTCTGGATAAAAGCTAGTAGCAAAATGAAAACATTAAGCGCATTGGCACCGTTTTAAATTTCTTATTATCTGGAGCCCTGCTTGTGTTGTTTTCAGTGTATAACATTGCATATATAAAATTTATAAACTCTGTTAGTTTTCAGCTGGTAAAGACACCAGTATATACAGTATTCAGTATAATCCACACGACTTCTGTTGTGTCTATTGGTCCCATGTTGAAAACGCCAGTGTAAACGCTAAGCGTACCCAGACTTTATACTAGCAAACTGACGAAAGAGAACCAAGCAACTAAGCGTGAACACACCCTAAAAGTGATGTGATTGAGAATGCTTGCTAACTAATGTATTATTAGGCGTTCAAGTCAATGCGGGACAGTTCTAAGAGTAAACATTCCTTTATTTCTCTATATAATCCTCTGCTAAACTAATGCACTTATCCCAGTGTTTCATTAGTGCTTGGACACCATCAAGGTAGAAAGTTTTCTCAGTACGCCGGTGACATGATCGGACCGCCTGCTTCATGTCTGTAACACTAACTCCATCAATATAAATTAGGACAATGGTGGGTCAGTTGGTAAACGCTGCATGTGTGGTGTTTTGTAAATGCTAATTTGCAAGTTGTAATAATGTAATTTCCCACCTCTGTATGTGGGAAGTGTGATTAAAAAGAGGACACAAGGACATCAACACGAGGCGTTTTAGGAACGATTTGAGGAACGTGACAAGCTATAAAGAGTTCGAGGTGTTGACTCATGAATTCCCCAGATCTCAACCTTATCGAGTGTCAACTGGACAAACCTGTCCTAATCATTGAAGCGCTACCTCACAACTTACAGGAAATCTTGGTGCCAGATACCACAGCACACATTTACAGGTCTTGTATGTATGTATGTATGTATGTATGTATGTATCTATCTATCTATCTATCTATCTATCTATCTATCTATCTAACTGAGGTCTGACACATTTTCATTCTTACCTCTTGGTCTTTTGGTAGAGCCGCGTCCTTTCAGGGTCAGTACCACCTGTGTCATGCCCTGTGTAGCACCGAGCCTTTTTTTCTCCTAACAAGTGCATAATATTTTAACTTAACTTTTGTAAGAGTATCTAATATATGCATTATTTATTTGTAATAAGCATCAATATACTGTAACCACCATTTGATCTGGCACACTTACACAATCCATCTTAAGGAGACCATCATTAACCTGAAAAATACTTATCAGAGAGAGAGAGTAGAAACCTTAGAAGTGGCCAAATGATCCTTAAAAAGGAGGCATGCCTCAGTGAACACTAAAAGACCTTCAAGATGGCGATAACCCTCAGTTCCAGTCTTTAAGCAGTCATTGACAGCAAATAATCCTAATATTTATTATTATCGTGGCTCCGATTATGGTTACCTTTAAGTCAATGGAAATTGCATCATTCTATAGCGGCGTACGGAGTCAAAAAACATGACGTCACTGTCCAAATACTTATTGACCTGGCTCTATCTATCTATCTATCTATCTATCTGATACGGCAGCACAGTGGTGTAGTGGTTATCACTGTCCACTTGCTCCTCTAGGGTCCGGGTTCGAATCCCGTCTTGGGGTCTATGTGAATAGTTTCCTCCGGGTCTAAAGACATGCAGATTAGGTTTACTGGCGTTACCAAATTCCACATAGTGTGTGAATGAGAATGTGAGTTTGTGTGTGTGTGTGTGTGTGCACCCTGCAATGGATTGGCACCCCATTCAGGGCGTACCCCGCCTTGTGTCCCCCGGGATAGGCTCCAGGCCCCCCGTGACTCTGTATACAGGATAAAGCGGTATAGATGAGTGAGTGAGTGAGTGATTGAGATACGGACAATCTCTGATTTAATTTGTAACACTCAGGGTCTGACTGTCTGTCTTTTATTTATTTATATAATCTTTACCCCCAAAATTTATTTAAGTAATTTTTGTTTATTTATTTCATAATACTACTACTAATAATAATACTATCAATTTATATACCATTTATATTATAATATTTGAAAAGATTTTTTGAAGCGCGGAACTCCAGAAACGCGGGCATTGCGACACGTCAGCTGTAACTGCCGGAACTATTTGAGTGATGCACACACAGAGCGGATCGACTTCCTGAAACAAACAATACACGGGTATTCTTTTACTTCTCTGTGTCTATTGGTGTTATTTGTATTTTATCAAATCGGACTGTCTATCCGGACTAACTGCAGCCGCTGTTAATGTTTCTGCTCGTGAAGTCGTTTATGTGCTGCAGTTTTTAACGGCTGATGTCAGGCAGGTGACAGGTAACCAGGCACGCGCGACAGACCTGCGGATTAAATGCTGAATCACGTTGAACACAGTGTCCTCTTTATCATGCCGGGCGCGTGGGGTCTGGCTTTTAAACACATTATATATTAACACTCGCTGTGTGTTGAGTATAAATTAGATTGTTTTCGCTATTCCTGTCATAAGTTTGTGGTTGTCTCCTGTGCTGACGTCACTGGCGTTCGTAGAATTCGTGACGTCATCAAGTGCCCTTACTCATATTATATAAATAGAAGGTTTTGTCTGTACATTGGACAGAAATAACCCTTTCAATGATCTCTTTACGTCTCAGACATTGAAGGACCCGAAACCAGGCTCAGGAGAATGTCTGTATGTCTGTATGTCTGTCCAGGCACAGCATTATGCAAAACTGTCTGGACAGAATTGACTGAAAGTTTTGTAGAATCTGCTTGAAGTTTAAAGTGAAATCAAAAGTGATCTCATGAGGAATCACGTGTCTCGGATTTAAAAATCTACTTTTATAATGCGCTACTTGCTCAGTGTAAACAAACACCTTCACCGATAGATATCAATTTGAAAAATCTAAACTGAATATTTTGACTGGGATTAGTTCATATTTTCACCGCTGAAGGGTATAAGTCAATCTTAACGTGCTGGAGTCATTTTAAGACGTAACTTTTTAAATCTTTATCTGTGGTGAAAAAAAAATAAATCAGGGAGTGTATTTGGCTGATGATGAAAGAAGTACTTAGTGTTAACAATGCATAAATATAAACCTTTTAATATCCTCGAGAATAATATGATTTATAGGATTAATCTGTACTAGATTAATAAAATTAAATCTGGCCATGAACTAGATACATTTTGTTCAATTTACTAATATTTACTGACCAATCCAGTGGAAACCAATACCATATATTGCTCTCACACTAAACGAATTTTTTTTTTAAATTACAGATTAAAAAAAGTTATGGGGTTCATCTTGCAGACAAGATGCGCTTATTTTTAGCTTTAACCTTTTAACAACTTCTACAAACACTATGCTAGTTCACTTTACTCAGTGACTCTGCTTCCATCCAGGTCCGTCTCTGAAACAGCTGCTTTGATGCCCGGTTAAAGGAAATGGAGCTTTCCGAGTCCATTACCCATATGAATGGTCGACAGAGGAAGTCTGCTGTGATGACTGCAGCAGACACGCCTGAGCAGGAGATCGTGGACGAGGAAAAGGCGTTCCTCGTTCAAGACTCTGACAATGACGAACGACAACCTAAAGCCTGCAGCAGCAGCGGCAACATCCAAGGAGAACTTGGCAACGTGGGTCTGCTCCTGTTTCTCTATGTCCTCCAGGGGATTCCTTTAGGACTGGCCGGCAGCATCCCTCTCGTCATGCAGAGTAAAAGCGTTAGCTATAAAGACCAAGCCTACTTCAGCTTCGTCTTCTGGCCTTTCAGTCTGAAGCTGCTCTGGGCTCCGCTGGTAGACTCGGTCTACGTGAAGCGCTTCGGACGCAGGAAGTCATGGCTGGTTCCTACTCAGTACCTGCTTGGGCTGTTCATGCTCGGACTGTCGTTCAACGTGGATTCTCTCCTGCAGACGGACGGACCAGGAGGCCCGGACGTGATCACCCTCACCGCGGTGTTCTTCATGCTGGCCTTTCTGGCAGCCACGCAGGACATCGCAGTCGACGGCTGGGCCCTCACCATGCTGTCCAGGGAGAACGTGGGATACGCATCCACTTGTAACTCCGTAGGCCAGACAGCAGGGTACTTCCTGGGGAACGTCCTGTTTCTGGCCCTGGAGTCGGCCGATTTCTGCAACAAGTACCTGAGGTTCGAGCCGCAGGATAAGGGCATCGTCACACTCTCAGGTACGGAGACTTTAAAAGTGATGCCCTTTGTCTTTCTTCTTTTTGTTTATAAGTTTTGATTCAAAAAAGTTTTTTCCAAGATATTGTTACCAAGATTAGCTTTGATGAATCAAAGCCAGTAAGCTGAAGTCAAATAAAGTAAAGGAGGCGTGGCCTCCTGTGGCTCGTAACGAAGGAGGCGTGGCCTCCTGTGGCTCGTTACGAAGGAGGCGTGGACTTTTAATGAAGGAACACAAGAGGTAGTGTAGAACACAAGAAGGAACACGCCTCCTTTATTACGGGCCACAGGAAGTCACGCATCGTTTAAGACTTGGACAATAAAGAATGACAACCTAAAACCTGCAGCAGCAGCGGCAACATCAAAGATGTTTTTATGTCTTACACCTGTTATCTTAACATGCCCATTTTGTTTCTGTATACGTATCATCAGACTTCCTGTTTTTCTGGGGGATTGTGTTCATGGTGTCCACCACACTGGTGGCCTTATTGAAGTCGGAGCACAGCAGACAGCCGCGCACCAGACGGAGACCAAAAGACGAGACGCAGGGCGTAATGGAGACCTACAAGCTCCTGTTCTCCATCATCAAGCTGCCTGCTGTCTTCACTTTCTGCTGCCTGCTGCTAACATCAAAGGTGCACACTTATCACTGCTGACATGAACATGTAGTATACAGACGATTTGTCGAGTCAGCTTGCGGTTAAGGACATTAAGAAGAAGATTTATATTGACACACTGAATATTTTCAATGCAAACTTTCGCAGTCTATTTTAAAAAGTCTTTCACTCGTGCATCATTTGGCTGTGATTCTTGTCTCACGTCCGTTCCCATGTTTCTCTCTCACACACAGATGGGGTTTTCGGCAGCAGACGCAGTGACGGGGCTGAAGCTGGTCGAAGCCGGAGTACCGAAAGCCGAGCTGGCGCTGCTGGCTGTACCCATGGTTCCTCTGCAGATCCTGCTGCCGCTCATCATCAGTAAATACACAGCCGGACCTCGACCGCTCGACATCTTCTATAAAGCCTTTCCTTTCAGGTACAGTTTAAAAAAAAAAAAAATTCTTTTTTTTTTTCTTTCTTAGACCAGTCATGTTGGAGACAGAATGGACAATTTATCAAAACATTCTGACCAATCACATTTCAATGAATCAGTTTTGGCCACATGATGGCAGTGTGGGGAAAGTGGACAGAGATTTAGTCAAGTGGATTGGTTTATGCTTCACATTGTATATTCATGTCAAAATCGTATAAGACTCACTTTGTCGGACTTAAGAACAAATCCGACTTACGAACGTGCTCCAGGCGCAGAACTTATCCATAAGTCGGGACTACCTTTAAATAGATTTATATCATAAATTATTACTACAGTTCTATAATATTTTACACATAACCTTGTGCACAACATCTATAACCCGGTGTGTGTGTGTGTTTCTGTTCACTCTCCAGGTTGCTGATCGGTCTGGAGTACGCTCTCCTCGTGTGGTGGACTCCGAGTGTAAAGCAAGAGGATGGATTTCCTGTGTATTACTACGCTGTAGTGCTGCTCAGCTACGCTGTACACCAGGTCAGTCTGCTGTAGCGCTGATCCTGACACTTGAGACTCCTTCTCCAAATTGCATTAGTCAGATTTTTACTTTTGGAACAAGTGCATTTTTATATATACATAGCTGTTCTCTTTAAACAGGATTTAACTGTTCATGCTCTAAAATATCAGCACTGTAGCACTACTCTATCTATAAAGCACATACTTTTGACCTGCCCAAGTTTTAATACCATAAGAAAACAATTTCTACCAGAAAAAAAAACTATTCTGCAATACAAAAAAAAACAAACAAACAGAAAAACAATTTTTAGCAAAAGTGCACCTAAAGAATTTTTTTCCCACAACTCTTACATTATAACAAATTATATTGGTTTGAATAAATTATTTTAATGTTTAATATGTATCTGCCATGAAATAGCCTGAGAAGCTGATATGGCAATAAATCCCAATTTATTGCCATATCAATAAACAAACAAATATACCTGTTTGTTTCTCCACTAGGTGGCGCTGTACAGCATGTTTGTGGCCTGCATGGCATTCCACGCTAAAGTGAGCGACCCGCTGATAGGAGGCACGTACATGACCCTGCTGAACACAGTCACCAATCTGGGGGGGAACTGGCCGTCCACACTGGCCCTGTGGCTGGTCGACCCGCTCACGTCGAAACACTGCGAGGGGGCGGAGGGGCAGACGTGCGGCTCGCCGGAGGAGGCCGGGGTCAGTCCTTCGTCTCCTTGTTCAAAATGATAGTCTGTTCACTGATGGTCAGATTAACCTGCAGTCTTTGTCACACTGTGTGTAGAATTGTGTGTGTGCTTTTTCTCATCCTCCTCCATCAAAAAGAAAAACAGAAGAAAAAATGTCAGATGTTCCCAAAATTCTAAGAAAAATAATTAATCATACTATAATTATGATTGTTTGAAAATAATGCTAAAATCAGGATACAACCTATTATAGAGAAAAGAGTTTGTTAGGAATTTGGTAAAACATGGAATTGTACATTTTAAAGGGATTTAAATGAAATATTTACTGCAAATGTAAATAAACAAAAAGGTTTATATGTTTTACTTATTAAATGATATATAAAAAAATATATTTTTTTTTTCAGTTTCTCAGCATCTTAAATGAATCCCTGTATACACTGTAAGACACTGTCTGACTCGGTCCTCTCTCTTTCTTTTCCTTAGCTGTGTGTGAAAGCCGGCGGCGTGTGTGCGACGACTCTGGACGGTTACTACGTTGAGTCGATGGTGTGCGTGCTGATCGGACTGGCCTGGTGGATCTTCTTCGGCAAGAAAATGAAGCGGTTACAGGAGGAGAGTCCGTCAGCCTGGCAGTGCCGGATCCGCAAATGATGCAGACGCGGACTCGAAGCAGCGGACCAATAGGAAAGCAGATGCAGGGAGCGCTCTCACATAACTTCTGATTGACTCTTTCTGTATGGATTTTACTTTTGTTGTTATTATAATTTTTTTTTTTTATTGAGTCCTCTCAGGAGGACATTTTGCTCTCCTGCTCTGCGCTTGTTAGCGGACTTGTCCCTCTTCTGAACCGAAGAGATAAATGAAATGAAGTCGGTACAATTTTCTGTACTGGGTTTCTCTCACCACATGGACGGTCAATAAGGGACGCTCCCTTAAAACTGTTAAAACAATTATGCTTCACTTCACAACTCACTGCAAATCCCTGTGCCTTGTGAGTTTTTATTCCTGTTTATTTTCCTCGACTTGAAAATGAGAAATCCGGTTTATATTCCTTAATAATACTGTGTTTCATAATCAGTACCAGAAAATATCTTCACCCATGAAACTATTATAAATACTATATATATATATCTAAAAGAATCAGAATTGTTGCCTTTTGTTGTTTAATGGATATTGCCTTAAATTAAAACACAAATTTGATGACCGTAAGGCAGTATTTCTTACACACCAACATCACACCTCCTCATACTACTTCATCATCGTACACTTGGCTTTATAATGTGTTCAGATGTAGGATATTGATTGGTACGTTTATCCTGTTTATTCTTCATTCTCATTTTTTGATCATTATACAATCGCGTTCGAGTCAAACCTGGACTTTTGATTGAACTCCCTTCATTTCTCTATACAATCCCCTGCTACACTAATGCCCTTATGCCGGTGTTTCACTAGTGCTTAGATACCATCAAGGTAGAAGGTTTTCTCAGTATTGACTGCTTCATGTCTGAAACGCTGGCCTTCCAGGAACTCCTCTAACATCCCAAACATGCGGAAAAGTGGCGTTCCACTCGCTGAATATTTACAGGAACGACTCAGCCGGGATCGTCGTTCACAGACGTACAGCCTTCTTTAAAACTTTAAATGTTTTACTGTAGCTAAGAGTCTCTCCGTCGTACTGCACATAAAGTCTCCTGTAAAAATCAATCGGTTTTCCGTCTTCATTCACCAGAAATTTCATCACAAGTCCCGGTTTGACTTGAACCTTGTGTAAACAAATAACAACTGATTACATTATAACGGGGCGAATAATACTGTTTAATTATAATTATTCTATTATTTTATTTACAGTTCATTATACTGTAACAGGTCGAGGAAACCTGGCACACACGTCAGACAGCACACTGTTAAAAAACAATTACAATCATTTAAAGGTTTATGTAGTGGAATTACCTGAAAATCAGGCAAAAACTGTTTTGAAGATTCTATTTACAATGATGGTGAGTTATTTCTATTCCAATCAAGTCCTGCTAATTTTATTAGCAATTTAACAAGAAAGCAAAGGATGACAAACACTCATGCTGTGACCCCAGACTGAATCCCTGAGCTAGTGTAGCTTCATCTCATCCCTGTTTTTTTTTTTTTTTCATTCTTAGAATGTGAAACCTCATTTGACTGAAATCTACATACTTGTCCTCAGTCGAAAGGAAATGTCTTTGCGATGATCTTTTACATGACATGTTCGGTAAAAAGGTGTTGACGCTTCACCAGCACTTGACACGGCGTGATAGTGTGACGCTAAATAATCGACCTGACGCTGAAACTGCTTTCTAGATCCTTTTTTTTTTTCAATTTAAAATTTAATGGTAATTTTGTGTTATTTTTACATTTCTTTTTGAATGTGTGTGTGTGTGTGTGGAGTGGAATGGTTTTCCGCAGGAGAATCAGGATTACAGTGTGATTGATGAAAGCTGTACAATATTTTATAATTAATGTCATTTTGCGGGTAAAATAATTGTGTGTATGTGGAGGTGTCTAGCTGCAGTTCCAAAGTGTCTAAATGTCAAAGAATTCTAATGCATATCATATGTGTAATTAAAAGTACTTTATGCAATCATGTTTTTTATTATTATTATACATACTTAATATAAAGTATATATAAATATTCTGTCCCACTCATAACTGTTATATTAAAATAATCAATAGAAACAACATTGGATAAAATATGCCATGTGTTCTTGTTTTACAGACTTGTTCAAAAGTTCGTGGGGGGGGGGGGGGGGGGGGGGGGGGGGGGGGGGGGGGGGGGGGGGGGGGGGGGGGGGGGGGGG
>JAQMYK010000037.1:3940741-3953882 GCA_030014345.1 Clarias buthupogon
GTTGAGTTGACTCTTTGACTGATTTGGGTTTTGAGTCAGCTCTTTGTGTCAGCTCTTTGAGTCAGCTCTTTGAGTCGGCTCTTTGAATCTTTTTTGTTTTGAGTCAGCTCTTTGAGTCGGCTCTTTGAATCTTTTTAGTTTTGAGTTCTGAGTCAATTTAAGATCTGTTTCACTTCACTGTTTATTTGGTGAAACTCTCAGTACCTCTACATGATTTATTTGTACATGCCTAACTCGGGTGCTTTAGTCAGCTTTTTGAACAGTGAACAGTGAGAGTGGAGTTGAATATCAGAGTGTGTCCGCATGTTGTTCATTAGATACATGTAATGGCTTTACTGTAGTTGATTTATTTGAATGGCTTTGAGTTCACTGTGTTTTATCAGCTGTTTGATCAGCTGTTTGCTAGCAGAGCTGCTAATTATCTAGTGGCATAAGGATATACTATAGATTCTGTTGAAGCTGTCAGGGGAAACTTCCTCACTGTAGTCTGTAAACAGAAATAAAGCACAAGCGCTAAATCATCAAGCATTTAGTCTAAAGCAAACATCATACATGTTTCAGGAAGTTTGAATGTGAGTATATACACAGAGTTGGTGCGTAATGAAATCTCAGAGTGTAAAGCCATTAGAGCTGAAAGGTTCTCTGGGTAATTATATCACAGTTTCCTAACGGTGGCTTTTAATGATTTAAGTAAGATTCATTTAGCGCTGTGTAAAGCAGCTGTGGGATTTAATTGCCATCAGAAGTGAAGATAAAGAACTAATGACTTTTATTATGCACTGATGAGTGTGTCTCCGTCTATCTCATCCTCCGTCTGTAAACACACATCTCCACATCACATCTCAATGATCACAGCGGTAAACTCGCTTGACTTTTCCCACCGTAATAGCCTCTTTGAAGTGCACTCGTGTTGACGCAGGTATTAAACCTGTCACCAGATAACCAGCCTGGTGTCCTTTTGCCCTCACCGGCAGGTCAAGTCACGACCCCGCTGCGTGTCTGTTTGGCCGGGGTGGATTTGACCCCACAGGGCCGTGACTGGCTGACTGAGACTCTGAGGGAAGACAAGATGGTGTGGTTACGACTCGTCAGCTGTCAGGACGAGAGCCTCCACTGCCTGGTGTCACTCAGCGGGGTAAGGTCTCAGAGTAAACACACGTCACTGCCTCACGTCATACCGTGAAACGCTCTGCTCGCAAACACACACCAATGTGTCTCAGCAGTTCATGAGTTCATGCTGTAGCTCCTATAACTTCTGAATTAATAATATTAATATGTGGAATACTGTCTTATAAACCACACAAAGGTAGATTCAAAAACACTCCAGTGCAGAGTGCTGATGAAGGAAAAAATGTCAAAAAGATGATTAAATGGTGAAGAGAACCTCAACCACTGCAGTGCTTCACAGATAATTTATACAGATGTTTGCTTGAAGCTTTTTGCACTAATGTACTAATTCCATTTTTTATCATTACAACTATTGTATTTTATTTATGTTTTTTATATTGTATTTACACTGATTTCTTTTTCTTCTTCTCTGCATGCCTTAAATTGCCCCATGGAGATAAATAAAGTTATTTATTTATTTATTAAAAAAAAAAAAAAAGTAATTTGATTGAATTGAATGCTTCCCTGGTGTACAGGGTGCCATTACTTTTTGTATTCATTGTTTGTCATAATTTAATTATTTTTGGAATATATCTGTCTATCTGTCTATACATGGCCAAAACACAAAATATTGGTGTTGATTTTTTTTCCTTATTTATTTTTTATTATTTTATTAAATTATTTATTAATTATTAAATTATTTTATTTTTATTTTTATCTATTTATGTTTATACAAGTAATACAAAAATGTGTGGCTAAAGAAGCTACTTCTGAAGTTCTTGCAACATGAACGCGACGAATCTTGCTTTACTAAAAGTTTCAAGTTGCTAACGTCAGCCGTTTTGAGGCCGTTTTTATATTAGCCCCAAAAATGGCCATTTTTCAGCGTTATACTGTCTTGCTTCAAACAATTATCATTTAAAATTCAATAAAAAAAAATCAATATTTTTTGAGTATTGATACTAAAATTGGTGTAAGCTTCTAGAAACATATGTAAAACTGTTGCTTAAATTAAAGCATTTTGTGCAAAATGAAGGGTTTTCCCCCAAAAAAATCTGTAGTGTCTGTAACCACGTCAAATTCATATTGTGATGTCTTAACAATTGAGCATTTTAGAATGATACACTTTTTCAGGTTTATGTTTTTTCATGTGAAATCTAAATTGGCGAAGTTTCATCTGAGTGACAGTTAAGATCGTTGAAAGATTTGAATTTGAAAAAGTTCCGAAACTACAGACATAAAAGGGCTTGAAACTGTATTTAGCAAATGTGTTTCTTTTTATCAGATAAAAATATAAATGTGTTGCATATTTACAAAAAATGAAGCATGGATCAGGATGTAAGAAGCATTAAGTATTATGAAAAACTGTGTTATATGATCCGATCCGTCTGTCTAATGAATTTCTAAGATAAAGACATTTCAGAGCACACTGCTGAAGGTTTTGGCAGTACAGTATCTGTTTGGAAATGTCTTGCTTTGTTTTAATTGTAATTTTTTGTATCAGTTGTACATTGGTAGTTTGCATGGATGTGACATTTCTTTTAATTTATTCATAAAAAACAAACAAACAGCCGGACTTGATATTATGATTACCATAATATTTATTCATTTATTTATTTGATGCATCAGAACTTTTCAGATGTTGTTGTATCTTGTTTCTTATACACATGAATCACAAGCCAACAGCCTCTTCTTGAATACAGACCTTGTTTAGCCTAAAGCGTGGTGTTTCTCTCCCCCGCAGGGTTTTCTGTTTAACACGTCTATAAATGAGAAGATCCTGCTCTCGGGTCTGGGCAGGACGGCGCCTCTGCACGGCCTCGACCCTCACTCGCGTCTCTACCTGAGACTTCACAGACGACTGCTGAAGTGTGAGCTCAGGGCTGAGAGGAAGGGCCAGGGCCTCTGGAAGGATGAGAGTCTGAGAGAAAAGGTCACGCAAGCCATCAGGAATAACATGGTGATCACAGCTGTAAGGAGATTCCTGAAGTGGGTGTCGAGGACGAAGGACCAATGAAGACGAGATGATCAGTAATAAACCTGAGCTCTCATGGACACCGGAGTGATATAGTTCGATAATAAATATGTTGTTTTTTTTTTAAAGCCGTTAAAGTCCCCTTTAATTGTTTTTAAAGGTTTGTGTTAATACTGTGGTCTGGACCCGCCCACTGAAGTGTTATACGCAGTAAATGTCTGTACGGTTGTCTGATATGTAAGTCTGATACACCCGTGCACTGTGTTATGTGTCGAGTCTCATTTATTATTTATCAGCACAAGTAACTCATGTTTTTAGACACATTGTAACATTACATAGGCAGCACACGTTAACCTCAGAGCGTTCAAGTCAAACCGGGATTGCTGATGACATTTCTTGTGAATGATGGCATAACAAACCCAATGACATTTACAGCACAATTAAAAGTCTTGCTTTGACTTGAACACCACTCTGAGCAAAATTTAATTGTGAGAGTGCCATTTAAGCATAACATGTGCTAAATCTTCAAGTAATGCAGCTCAGCCATTGCAGAGCTCTCTCTCTCTCTCACACACACACACACACACCCTTCCTTCTTTACAGGTAAGTCTATTTGTCTTAGTTCATTCAGTATGTAATCGATTTTTCTTTCTTTTTTTCAAGTCATTAACATGAAACAATTCAAATTCATGAAATGATTTAACCTTGGAAGTATATAATCTGTTCAAAAATATTCCAGGGATTAAAACATTTCCACCATTCATTTCTTGTGTAACTGATTTAGGAATACGTTTGTTCATATCCAGCTTGATAAAAAATGACCAATATTGGGGAACATCCACGACACATACTTTCCACATAGGGATACTTTCTTCCAAAGCATACAAGGAAACTCATTATAAAATTATTACATGTGATATAAATAGATATGTTAAAAAAAACACACACAGAGGTAGATTAAAAAACTATTAACTCTCCAATGCAGAGTGCTGATGATGGGGAAATGTCAAAATGACGATTAAGTGTTAAAGAGAACCTCAACCACTGCAGCGCTTCACATGTTAATGCTTCCATGGTGTACAGGGTGCCATTACTTTTGTTCTACTTTATTGCTTGTCATAATTTAATTATTTATGATTATCTATCCCTTTATCTATGTTTATCTTTCTATCTAGTCTTGTTTTTTTTGTTTATGTAAATGTCTATCAATGTGTATATTCATCTAGTTTTAAGTTATTTTAATTATATTAGCTATTGTATAAAAATCAGTGTGTATGCTGATCTGATATGCTCATCTGTGTTCCACCCAAAAAAACAAACAAACAACAGATGCCTACAACTCCACGTCACATCCGCATAGATCTTTATGAGGAGAGGATGTACTGTATGCTTGCAGAGCTCTAACATGACTTTCAAGCTTCTAATCGTCTCATTGCTTTCAAGATTTGGGGGCGGAGCTTTGTGTGTGGATACCGCATAGGGTCAGTGATTAAAAAAAAAATCCTTAAACTCTTATTCAACTCCCTCAGTTTAACATTTTTTTTTTTTAATCACGATCTTACCAAATGCTTATTTAAAGTGTACAAATTTCACTATAAAGCATGTTTTGAAGTGCACTCTTCATTCTTAAAGTGTGTATTAAGCAACATCAGTCTGTACCTCACAGCCTAAAGTGAGCTTCCCTAAGCACCAGATTCAGCCTCATTGTTTAACCCGCCTTCTACGTGGATAATCACGATGACCCAGAACCCGTGAGCCTCTTCCCTTCCTCCCCTTCATATACTCGTACCCCCTCATATCCCACAATTCCCCTGGTTTCTTTTCCACGTTAAGTAGGTGGAGGGGGAGTGTGCTGTCACAGTGATAAAGCTGTGCGGCTCTGCTGGAGAAGCCACACAGAGACAATAGCGATGGGGTCAGCGGGTGGGTATTGCTGTCACTATAGAAACGACAAATTCAGAAGACAAAGTGCACTAAGGAGGTGTACTCGGAGGGTCCTAGAGGCCCAGGACCACAGGGGGCAGGGTAGAGAGATGTGAAAGCGGGGTATAGAATGGATCAAAGCGGAGAGGGGGAGCAGGGGAAAGTTTTGAATAGAAGATGGTGGCTCTATACATTATGAAAAATTTTATGTAAGTTAACCAAGTCATCTAATATGGCAGTTTGTCATAGGGACTTTTGCTACGAGGATGAAAAGAGTCAATGATGGGTTGTTAAAGCAGAGTTACACATACTGTTCATATATTAATACTTTTTAGTACTTCACAAGATTCTCTTTACGTTTTTAAGTAAAAAAAAATCTGAGTTTGTCATGTTAGCAAGAAAGCACAAAATATGAACTCATCTGTTCCTTCTGATGGAAAACTTGACATTACCAAGCTCCCTGTCACCTGTGACTCCTTCCAATCCCATGGAATAAAAGTCATTGTTTTTGTTTCAAATGACTATTTGTTTTGAGTATTTGTTTCATACTTCAAAATTTCACCATATGAACAATTATATATAAGAACAAAAAGTGTTTCGTCTCATTCATTAAAATACATCATATGACGGTCATAAAGTATTTATTAATTTTCTTTAACAGAAGCTCAGACAACGTTGCTGATCAGTGTAAATGCAAATCATGAGTGTATTAACACCATCCTGTGATTTGCTGTTAAAGAAAACAGATAAACACTTTTTGACCAATCAGAAGCTCTCGTATGATGTCTTTTAATCAAAGGAATATAACACTTTTTGTTTCACCTGTGATGGGTGAAAATGTAACAAAAGAAAAGGGGAAATAAAATGAGAAATACAAAAAATGTAAGTGGGTTATAAAATAGGCAAGAGATAACTGTAAAAAAAAACATGTTTTTGAAAATGTATTAATAATACACAAAAAGTAGTGGGAATGCTGTACACCACCAATTACAATATATTTAAACATTTTGATATTTTAAAATTAATGCTTATATTACTGTCCATGACCTAATAAAGAAAGATAGGATAGAATAGAAAGATAGAGAAATGTACATTTTAAAATAAAAAAAGAACATTGGATAAATGTATAAATGCACAGTTTACAAATTTACAAAAATAAAATATGATTAAAATAGAAAAAATATTAAATATATAAATTACACAGAATGTGCAACAGAGTAAGATTTGGCATTTTAATCTCTATTTTAATGATTTAGATTTATGAATCCTAACCTTTTTATTTTATTAAAGATCATTAGGTTTTCTATGAAACCCTTTAATTCTTTGATTAAATTAAATTTGCCTCAATTAATACAGTTTTTGGGTTTAGTTTAATAATAAACACTGCTGTACACTAGTACATCATTAACAGAACTGACTGCTTTGTTTCCGGTTTCCATGCTTGTGTATTATCACACACTACTGTGTACTCTACAGAACTTTGTGTTTTATGAGGCGAGTGACTTTCGCAGAATTTAATGAGCTTGTTAAAAATTTCCTTCTTCTGATGAATAACAAAAGCAGTACAGGAAGCGACACAGCTCGCCTCGTCGCGGTGGGGACGCAGGCCTGAGACTCGCTGTGCTGCGGGGTAAAGAGTTAATCTCACACAAGAGTTAATCTCACCGTCGTCCCGCTGTGAGGGACCCGAGGAGACACTCTGGAGCTGACGGGAGGACAATTGAAGAGGAGGACGTTGCTGCAGAATCAGCTCTCAGCAATGTCAGGGCTAAAGATCGCAGTATATCACAGGTTAAGAACTTTAATACAATTTACACACGGACCGCTTTGATTCAAACCTAACCAAGTTTTTACTTCCATAATGAAGCCATGTGGTTAATGATGCAACGTCATTCACAAATCTGATCCTTCAGCAACAAGCTTGTGTAAGGAGACATCAAGCAACACACACCTATTTTACTGGAAAACTTCCAACAGTCTACGATTATCCCTGATTTGAGTCTGCATGGGGGTTTACTCCTGGTTTCCTTGTTTTCTCCCTCCCTCTTCCTGAAACATGCATGTGACTCAAATTGCCGCTAAGGATGAATAATCCTCTACTTGAACACATCGTTACCCATTTTATTAAAATACCACATGATTATAATAATGATAAGATCAGTAGCAAACAGATCCTGGATCAGTAATCCTAATCCCTGGATTATAAAATCCCATGATTACAGGTGGAGTGATGAAGAAAGGGAAGGATAGAGATGAAGTTGTATTGAGCGAGGGACCTCCTCAGTCTTTGTTATGTAAATGTAACCACTGACTCGGACAGGTTTCCCGGCCTCTGGTTGGCTGTGTGGGTTTGAACTCGAAGGCGTGTATGAGAACAGTGTGATCGGCGAGCCGGACCGTCCCAGACTTTGAACCGAGACATGAGCAGGGGTGAGAAGGAAACTGTGTCAAGGACCCATGAAAAAGACTACCGGAGGGGAAAAAAGCACTCTTTGTTTGTGGTGTTAATTGATGGACGCACCGTCAGTCAACACTGAGATGAATCCTGGGAAGTTTGAATGCCCTCCATTGTCCTGTTATTGTCTTCCTATTGAGAAAAACAAGTAATGTTAAATGTGAAAGCATTTCCTTTTAAAGGGAAAAAAAAATGTGTTTAAATGTGTTCTTTCAGGCTTATTCCAGAATATATATATATATAGTGCAAAAGTTTGCAAACCCTTAGGACAAAAGAAGACTATTGGTGATGTAGGTTGAGACTCTCATTCTCTCATTATTTAGTATTTCACACAAGAATTATGATATGTGATATAATAAATATAATCAGTTAATCAGCCACAACAGGTTTTTATTTTTTATACAGAAGACAGAAGATGAGAGTCGCAAAACAGTTATAAGAAATCCTTAACAAAACTTTATTAATATGTTTATGAATGAGTTAATAAATTCAGTCATGATACTATATGTGTGTGTTCATGACCTATGATGGGAAAATAGGAAAGAATAAGAAGATTCACTGCAATAAAAGAAAAGTTGCACTAAGAAAAATGTTAATGTTAATATTTGGGAAAAGTTCAAATAAAATATAATTAATATAAAACTAGGGATTGTGGAGGCCAGTGTATTTATAACTATTTTTTTTTTTACAACCATGATGGGACCTCCGGTCAACATTCATATGTGCATTCACACACTATGGGCAATTTAGTAAAGCCAAATAACCTAATCTGCATAAGGTGACAGTGCTATATACTGTATATGTTGGCACGGTGGCATACCATACCAGTATAAAAAGATAAAGATATAAGATATAGAGTGTGAGTATAACAGCAGCAGTAGTGAAATGATGTTCATTCCGTACTTCAAGTTTCAATTTCAAATAAAAATAAGCTTTTCATACTTTACATTCAAAGGTTCTTTCGTTTGGTAACCTTTTAAACAGATAAAAGTTATATTATTATTATTATTATTATTATTATTATTATTATTATTATTATTATATTTTTCTTTATATTCATCATTATAATATGTATTGACCATTTCTGTTTTGCTGTTTAATTCTTAATATTAAACACTTAAATAAACTTTTCATGCTTTACATTCAAATATTCTTACTTTTGCCCCAAAGAAAAATATAATAATAATAAAAACAACAACGACAACAACAACAACAACAACAATAAAAATAATGATACTTCTATCTTTTATCTTTTATCTGTTTAAAAGTTTACTTCTTCAATTTGAATTCTTCACTTACATACGTTGGGAGTTGGGGGTGGGGGGGGGGGGTGGGGGGCAAAACTTTTATACTATAATACAATAATAATAATAATACATCCTGCAAGATTAGTAATTGTGATTAGTAATTGAATAACTGACACTCAATTACATTTTATACCAAAAACAAAGAGAACTGAACTAGAAAGAGTTTCATTAATAAAACGTTGACAATGTAGTTATTAAAGATTGAACAGAAAACGATATGGCTTGTGAACAAAAGAACCTCATTTTTAGCTCTCCCATAAGACCCTTTTTCTTCCCTTTTTCTTTCTTTCCCTCT
This sequence comes from Clarias buthupogon, assembly GCA_030014345.1. Classification (NCBI taxonomy): domain Eukaryota; kingdom Metazoa; phylum Chordata; class Actinopteri; order Siluriformes; family Clariidae; genus Clarias; species Clarias buthupogon. Next base: position 3,949,804 of record JAQMYK010000037.1, read on the forward strand.
GTAATTAATAAAGTTCTTTAAATCTTCTTCACAGCGTCAGGGAACCTTGTGAGATCCGGTCCTGGTTTTCCGGCAGCCATTCCTGCCCTCAGTGACCAGCCCATAGAGTATGAATGGAGGGGTAGGAGGTGTTGTGGCGGGTGAGGGGCAGTTGAACACTAAACCCTAGTTTTACACACACACACTCACATACACACTCACATATACCGGCCTGTTCTGAGAAACTTGGTTACGGTCATGTTACTCCGTCTAACTCTTTCTAAGGATACCATGCTTTCCAGGAATTAATTCTGCACAAAGTGGATCACGCTTCAGGTTTAAGTCTGCACACGAGAACTAAAGTAAGTGATTTTTGTGTCAGCTCTTTGTTCAGCAGGTGCACAATTATCTGTATTTATATCCATGTGTATAAAGAAAGGATTGCACATTATTATAGACCTGTATTCAGATGGAAAAGTAAGTTGTAGAGAATGTTTGAGTATGAGACTGGTGTATGCTACCTGTTCAGCTCAACAGTGCACCTGTTCAGGAAATCGCTCATCTCTGGGACAGAGAGTAATCTGATTGGTGTTGATGCATTTTTCAAATAAAGCTGAAGCTGTTGATGCATTTTCTAATAAAGCAAGCTCTGGGAATAGCTCCAACTTTAAGGCAAGTCACGGGTTTGTACTGGATCAGAGTGCTACTTCTTATATGTCATTGTATCCATGGTAACAGCTAATTCACAGCGATGCCACACATATTCTAATGTTGAATGTAGGAATTAGAAAAGTCTACAGTTGTTGATGTTGTTTTCATGTAAAGAGATATTTATTTACTACTGTATTTATATAAGTGGTGTCCGAGTCAAACCGGGACTTCCTGGTGAATGAAGGAGTAAAAGCGATTGACATTTACATTTAAGAAAAGTTCAAGCACAGTTTGATGATGAAGAAAGAATATTAAATAAAGCAAATGTTTTAATGAAGTCCATACATCCTGCAGCCGTTCCCATGAACATTCAGAGTGGAATGTCCGATCCCTGAAAATTGATAGACAACTTGTCTCCAGCTTGCGTCAATCATTCACCAACACCACTTGCACATAACAGGAAGTCGTCTGGGAGTTATAACCACATCCCCTGTACAATCCTGACCTCACTCTAAGCCATTTCCACATGTTTGGGTCATTAAAGGAGTTCCTGGGAGGCCAGTGTTTCAGACAGGCAGTTTGATCATGGCTCCAGTGTACTGAGAAAACTTTCTACCTTGATGGTATCTAAGCACTAGTGAATCACTGGGACAAGTGCATTAGTTTAGCATAGAGAAGTAAAGCGAGTTTTTACTCAACACCATCAAATGTCCCGCACTGACTTGAACAACCCTCGTAGAAGGAGTCTCCAGTGCCAGAGCTTTGTAGCAGATAGAGGTGTAACATTTAATTTAAAGTCCAGGATGGAGGAGTTTATCTGAATTTTGTTTTTGTTTTCTAAGCAGGAAATAACTTAAGGTCTTTGTAATAATTGTCGAATTGCTTTCATCTAAGAGGAATTAAACAGTAAGTGAAAATAAGCAGGACATTTTTTTAAAAACGTATCATTATCGTGAATGGAAGTAATTCTTGAACTTTAAGTATTATTATAACATATATATTTTTAAAATTTAATATAGAAATAAGGTTGGGGTTGTTTCCATGGTAATTTGACAGACTGTTAGTGATAACGAATGAATGAAAACCCATCTGGATGAAAGCATAAATTGACCCGTGTTTATTTCTAATTTATACCCAGTCAGGAGAAATTCAATTTAAAAAACGCACGCTGGCAGTGCACTTATCCTGCAGATTGTACTCCTGGGGGATTTGGCTTTAGTGGGGTCTGACACATGACTAATGACATACGCCACCCCTGCACCCACGCTGTAATACACTTATTTCCCCTTGTCTATGTTATCACTTTTCCTAATCACTGTCCATCTGCTGAGGGGTTTCGGGGTGTCAAATCTGTGCTTTTAGATCAGGTCACATGACTCAAGGCCCAGGAGTGACCGTTGGTGCTCTTTATCCGCACAGAAACAGTCCCAGGACACGTGCTTGTGTGTGTGTGTGTGTGTGGGTGGTGTTTACTTTCTTTTCTTCCTTAAGTATATCTATAAAACTGTACTAAATGTTAACAAGATGAACTCACGAAGGCTGACACTGGCTATGATTTACTTATTTACAATAACTGAAAAAAAGATTTTATTAGTGCACAGTAACTGAGGCACTGAAGGCTTTGATCTTTTTTTTTTTTTTTATCTCCAGTGCATTTACTGTACACTACACTGATAGTGGCTACACCTGGACTGTTTCCTTCACCTGTGCTTGAACCGACAAGGTGCCGACTATCACGTTAAGTGTATGTAGAGATTATTACTAGACATTATTAGCTCCATGTCAGTTCCACTTTCTACTTTTAAATGTATCTCTTTTGATTTAAGTCAAAACATCAAAAGTGCTTTACTTGAAAGATTAAAGAGTTCAGAAAATCTTATAAAACTGTAAAGAATGTGTAACAAAAATGGAATTTTGGAGGAATGGTTGTTCACCTCTATGTGCCTGTGGTTCACCCTGTGTTTTATGGGTTCCCTCTGGGTCCTCCGGTCCTCTCCTTCCCCCAGTCCAAATGGATCCACTATAAGCTGATTGGTGTTTCCAAATTGTCTGTAGAGTAGGATTTGGAATGCGAGTGTGTGCATTTGTTCCTGCGATTGGTTGACACCCACCCCGTGTTATATGACTTTTTAATAGTCAGAAGGTTTTCCAAAAAGGACTGAGCCTCAGAAAAGAGGAGGTGACATTTTGATCTTTCTCTTCAGGAGAGTATAAGGAAAGAGAGAGACTGGTGCTGGAATGGCCTGCTGTCATTTAAGTGAGAACAGGAAATAACTTATTTCACGGACATTATAATCCCATCATCCATAACATTACAACACAAAATATTATGCCCAGGGTTGTGTAGGTTTCTTTTGTGCCACCTGGCCAGTTCTGACCCTCTCTGGGTTTGGCTCTGCAGTACGGTGGGGCCTCCATGGATTGGACTTGCCTGTCTGGTGTATCCCATGGGTGCTTGATTGGATTGAGCTCTGGATTGGAGAATTTGGAGGTTGGATTGGCATCGTCTTGCATCATGTCTCTGGTGACTTTCTGTCATGGCCAGCATTGACTTTTTTCACTGATTTGTGCTGCAATGGCTTTTCTGTATGATTGGACCGTACAGGCTGGCCTTTGGTCTCCATTGGCATGGGTGACCCTTGGGTGCTCATGATCTTGTCAACAGTTTTCCTGCCACTTCTGAACTATAGCCTTGAAGCTTGTCAATGACTTTCTTCGATTTGTGCTGGATCTCGGTAATGGTGTCAAAAATGGTAGCCTTTGCGCAGGATCTTCGGGAAGAGCGTGAAGTCTGCAGGTGCCAAATCTGGCGAGTAGGCTGGGTGCGGAAGTGAGATTATGTTCTTACCAGTGAGAAACTCATGTGTGAGGAGAGTTTGGTGACAGGATAAAATCGCAAGTGTGGTCAGAATAGCACCAGTTGTACAGCTTCCGATGTACACAGGACGATGTCTTTTGGCACACTGACTTATGAAGGTCGTTGCTCCCTGTGACGGTGCGTGCAGCCTTGAGCTGCCATCTGTTGGCATGTTACAAAACTAGCCTCGAACCGTTTTGATACCACCTCGTATATAATCATAAAGAGCAACAACATAAATTCGCGTAACAGCATGTTCCATGTGCACTGACCAGTGTTGGGTGTAACGCGTTACAAAGTAGCGTGTTAAAGTACTTGGATTACTTTTTTGATGTAACGAGTAATCTAATGCATTACGTCTGCCATTTAAGTACTCAGTTACTTAATTATATTTTCAAAAATGTAATCCGTTATTCGGACATTTTATTTAATCCGCGAGCCTTAAAAAGTAACGTCCCCCAACACGCCAACTTACCGAAGCTAACATGCAGCTAACATTTGCTTTTACTTAAAACCAGGGTCAGGGGTAGCTCAGTGGTTAAGGCATTGGACTACGGTTCGGAAGATCCCAGGTTCAAACCCCACAACCACC
>JAQMYK010000037.1:3964972-3989564 GCA_030014345.1 Clarias buthupogon
GATGGATTGGCACCCTGTCCAGGGTGTACCCTGCCTTGTGCCCGAAAGCCTCCTGGGATAGGCTCCAGGTCCCCCGCAACCCTGATCAAGGATAAAGTGGTATAGAAGATGAATGAATGAATGACTGGGCAAAAGATATAAAAATATATCCCACAGGAAAAGCCATGGCACAGATATATATACATATATGATCATAAGATTTTATGGTTGTTTTCAGCTGCTTCAGTGACCAAAAATAATATGAATACATAATACGAGCTCATTTTGTGAGTTCAACATTCTTGCAGCGTCATTTTCATATTCTGGTGCCAGTAGAGTTTTAAAACAAATTATAACTTTCGTTCAACTCAACGTATCCAAAAAAAACGAAATGCACGGTTTGGTGTCTGAAGCCTCCTGCCCTGTATAAGCAGTTGTTTTTTTAAAACTCGCTCATTAAGCATTGCTGGGTTTCTGGAGGTCTGTTTCGCTTAAGCTTTAAAGGTTTTAATACATTATTTGTTAATCACAGTAATGTATTTAAATCAGTGTCAAATTTCTATTATATGAGAAAGAATTTTTTTTTCTGCACCGTGTCAGCACCCTTTAATAAAAGCAGCAAGATATTATACCCTGCATGTATGATAAGATCTCATGTCTGGTCATGATGATCAAATTGCTTCAATACATAAAACCATGTGTGTATAAATCAATAAAAAGCACTTTGCCTGTCCTGGTACTTGTCTTTAGCCCTTAGGTTTCTGCATAGGCAGAGATTCAGCATTTGTAGTTTTTTTAAATGAAAGCAGTAAAGCGTGACGGGTCAGGTGTGATATACTGTATGTTTAAAGCTAGTGCCAGCTCGTGTGTGTAGATAACGCCGGGGTGTTCTGTGTGCCTGTGTTTTACACACACTTCTCAATTTTGCTCAAATTTAGGCTTTATGGCCTAAAAGCTTTGACTTCGCAGCCTGAGGGGAGAGAAAGACCGAGAAAACACAGGAAAGAAAGATTGACCTGTCTGGAAAAGGGATGTTGCAAAGGGAGTGTGACAGTTAATTGCTTTGGTATCCTTTCATTTCATCCCCGGGGCCAGGTTTTTTTCCCTCTCATTTTTATTTTCCTTCTGGCCATGCTCTGTCTCTCAGACTTTCTCTCCGTGCTCCCCGGTGACGGTGCTCATGTTCTCCTCCCGTTTATTTAGTGATGGACAGAGACAGGAGGAAGAAAGATACGTGCTGGTGTAAGGGAGGAAAAGTCCCTAAAAAGAAATAAACCAGCAGGCTGAAACAAATGACATTAATATACCTATGTGTGTGTGTGTGTGTGTGTGTGTGTGTGTGTGTTGAAAAATATGTATTAGTTGATATATTAGTTTACATAAACTGACAAACAAGAAGAAATGGACTGCCTTCCAAGTTTCTTCACACAGCTCACACACAGACACACAGACACACACACACACACACACACACACTGAACTCCACACAAATTAGCTATAAAAGGAGCTCTGGTCATTAAATGAGACATAACCATCAATGGTGTTGTCTTTCTCTTTGAGATTTTATCGATCTCGGATTCAGCCCAGTCCAGAGAACATCAATAAGGCACTGAGGCCATCCAGTTAAGTGTTGGTCAGCAGTTTGCTGAAACCTTCTTTCATCATCAAATAGTCAGCCAGAGGGGAGAAAGGCACGTCCTGAGTGATCTGCCTAATCCAATATGTCAGTATGCGCTCACTCACACACACATACACACACCCACAGGCTCATATGTGATGCTCTTAGATGTAATAATAATAATAATAATAATAATAATAATAATAATCAGTAGACTGGCCAACAATGCTTAGCTTACAACGCTACAAAGCTAACTTCAAAACTGTGATCAGAAAAACACCTAAAGGTTTAAGAAACAGTAAACACACAGTTCTTGGAGAAAAGATATAAAATATATAAAATACACTCCCTGTTCGGACAGTGGAGAGAATCACAGATATAAAAATCGAAAAAGTAGATCAGATAAAGATGAAGTTTTGTCTTAAAACAACTCCAGCACCTTAAAATTCACTTATACCACTTCAGCGCTGTTAAAGTGAAAATATGAACTAATCCCAGTAAAAATATTCAGTTAAAAAGTCAGTTTGTCTGTGTCTGTCTGTGAAGGCGAAAGTAGGAGGGGTCTGTGTGTGTATGTATGTGTGTGTGGCAGGCTGATACAGATAGAGAAAATGGATCTTTAACCTCTCTAATGAGACTTTCTTTTGCTTTACACGCGCGCTGTACACACGCATACAGATACAAAATAAAATATGTCTTACACACACACATATGATCACAGTGTTATAGTAAACAGTACACGCGTACTGTACTGTACAGATGTTGATTATAGTGAGAGACGAGCACTAAGACCCAGCAGGGGAGACAATTACCCACAATTCCGCAGAGCAAGAGAGAGAAAAACCTTTGGCTCAGTTGTGATCACGTGGCGCTCGGCGTCAAAACAAGAAGCGCATGCGTGATACATGATACTTGGTACTCGTAAACCAAGACTTGTTCGTTTTCCAAGTCAAAATTTATAAAAAAGCTTTGCTCGTCTTGCGGAACACTCGCAAACCGCGTTACTCGCAATCTGAGGTTCCACTGTAATATCTATTGGTGCAGGTGTTTGTTTACATTGAGCAAGTGGCGCATTAGTAGCTTATTTTAAAGTAGATTATTAAACCCGACACATAACTGTTCATAACATCAACATTTCGATTTCACTTATGGTGCAGGTTAAACTTCAGACAGATCTGCAAGTCCTGCAAACATTTCATTAAATTCTGTCTAGCAGTTGATTTAAGACTCGCCCACAGTTTGATGCATGCGCAGTACGCTTGTCAAAACTTGCAATTTGTAATTTGGCGCAAAACTGCTCAAAACTTCACTTCTACTCAGCGTTTTGATTCCGTTTATGGTGCAGGTTTAACTTACAGAAAATAAATGAATTAATGAAGGAATGAAGGTTTTGCATGATACTGTGACAAATTCTGGCTGGACAGAGATACAGACAGACAGATATAGTATATATACAGTATATACAGTGTGTGTGTATATGCATGTGTATATACTGTATATATACACACGCATACACACACACACACACACACACACACACACACACACACACACTGTATGTGCAACAGCATCTCCTGCAAGTGTGTAGGATGGATGATGGATCAGGATCTGGATTTTAACAGGGGAATAAACTCCTGTCACATACACACTGAGCCAGAAAATCTAGTGTACTACAGAGGCTGCTTTCCCCAGCTCTGTGCTCTAAAGCAGAATCTCTATTGATGGCTTGAATTTAGCACAAAGCAATATCTTTTTTTTCCCTGTTTCTAAGAAAAGTAGCTTGGGGATTTATATAAGCACTAAAATTAGACCAGTGGAAAGAGAGAGAGAGAGAGAAAGAGAGAGAATTGTTAATCCTTACATTATTTTGTGTTTATTTGCTCATTCATATCCAGGTCAGGAAATCCCCTCACTCTCTTTTTCTGTGTTTAATCCCTCATGGTCTATGTGAAGATCTACGGTGCCACATGTTTGGATAGATTAGAATAAATCCGTATTGGGATTAAGACACTGATTTTTAGTAGTTGAGGAGAAATGGTTAGAAAATTGGCAGCATAAGACCCATACCAAGCGATGGTAGGCATTTCATATATCAATTATACGACAGGTAATTCTGACAAAGTATTATTTTTGAACAAAAGGCATTCCATGAGTTCCGATATAGAGTATAACAGCACCGGGATGTTTAACTATACAGTATGTATCACTCCGCTTCACAGGTGTTCTAGCAATTGTTAACCGCTGTTCAAGGGCACTATTTGGTGTGTGGAACAAGGGATTACATAGGGCACTCATTTTATATTTCACTAGATTTTTCAAACAGTCTTCCAAAAATCTTTATGAGAAAGAGAGAATAACTTGATGTTTCTGCAATTTAAAGAGATAAAAAAAGCTATTTACAAAGTTTGTTAAAAAGAAAATGTGTCAAAATGATTACATTGATTTCCAAGAGTCAAATTGTAATTGTATGAAATATCCTATGCGTCCATGCTCGACACCTGGCTCTTACTGACACATACTGATTTCTTTTATTTGCTGAGGTTTTATTTAATGCTAGCTATTCATTTCACTCGATTTATTAGTTCAACACTAGCAGATGTTTCAGGACACAGTGTCCCTCCTATTTTCCAGCGTGTCTTTAAAAGGGAACACAGTGTGAACCCCATCCAATCTGACTCATCTCATTAAAACTCTTCCTTAACTGCTAAGAAACTCTGACATGATTTATGTTTCTGACGCAGCAGAGCCATTTTTGAATCTTATACTCAAACCAAATTATTTAAAAGCTCGCAAATGTGACCGTGTTCCCTGAGCACACCACATCTCCGGCTCAGCAAGTTTCGAGCACTTGTTCCCGCTTTAAAGCGAATGCGTGTTGATCTACTTATGAGCGCTTCCTTTTCCGCTCTTCTTATTCCTTCGTATTCTCTTTCATCTCCACAGTGCGCTGAAAAGAAAATGTCAAAATCAGTTTAAGTGCAGCATCTTCAAGGTCTTTGATTTCTCTTTTCTTCAGTTTTAAACTTTTGGCTTTTGACTTTTTTTTGGGTTGTTTGCTTAAATTTGCTTAGGTATTACATTTTTTATTGCAGCTTACAAAAACAATAATTGCAATTTGATGTAAAGAATTTTAAAAAAGAATCTGTAATGGAGATTTGCATGGGATGGATGGAGATCCAGTTTTCCCTGTGAATAAGAGCTATGCTAGCCAATAAGATCCATCTGTTAGCTCTACATATGTATAGGATAACTAGCACTCTCTTAATAACAGGTTGGAAAAGATGTCTTTGCTAGCTTCCTTTGGAAAAAAAAAAGAAAAAGGAACATGCATTAGCGTAGGAACATGCGTCACCCCTTCTGGGTTAGTAACCGGCATGCAACATGCAAACCCTCTCTTAATGCAGGGAATTGCTTATGGCTGACATACGGAATAAATAAACTCGTTGTGGCGCAGTGGTTAAGTGCTTGGCCTATTATCCAGAGATCGCTAGTTTGATTCCCGGGTGATGCTCCCGCAGCCAGGGCCTAGAGAGAGCTGATTGGCTGAGCACAATTAGTGGGGAGGGATGGGAGGCACTTAGCGCTCTCACATCAATCATGGCTCTACAGTCATTCCTGGGTGTCTGTGAGTTCACGCAAGCAGAAGGAGTGGATATCGCTGTCCTCCAAGCGTGTTACGCCGCCCCCAATGATGTGTAAGCGAACAGATTGAAAAGATGTGGCATCACATGGTTCGGAGGAAACACGTGATATTCTTTGGCCCTCCCTGACTGGTAATAGTGACCTTACTGTGGAGGTCACCTAGTGACGGAATTGGATACGACTAAATTAGGAAGAAAATTGGGGGAAAAAAAAAGAAATGACACTCTTTTACATTTCTAAACTGGATGGCATTGTGGTGCGATGTGTAGCATGGCTGCCTCACAATTTCCAGTTATTTCCCAGCTTTTCTGGATACCTTCCAAAAACATGACAATGGGCTGGTGACACTAAATTGCCCTTAAGTGTGATCAAATGTCTGGATGATGCCACACGATGGATCATCATCAAATCTATGGTGTATTTCTGCCTTATAGCCAGATCCAGTGCAATCCTGACCAGGATAAAGCGTTTACTCAAGATGATTGAACAAAACGAATGAATGAATAATCAAGCTCATGGTTTAGTAACAGGAGGCGCGATGGTGTAGTGGATAGCACTGTGGCTTCGCACCTTCAGGGCCAAGGGTTCGATTCCTGCCTTGGGTTTATGTGCTTGAGTTTGCATGTTCTCCCTGTGCTTGGTGGGTTTCCTTTCACAGTCCAAAGACGTGATGATTAGGTTAATTGGTGTTCCTGTAGTTCCTGTCTGCAATGTATTGGAACCTTGTCCAGGCTGTACCCTGCCTTGTGCCCAACGACACTGTACAGCCGTATACTGTATGAGATCAATGAATGATTTAGTACCAGGATAAAATGTTTTTTAAATAAGTGTGATGTTTGATGGGTTTTTGTTAATATATGGTCAATCAATAGACATCCAAACAGTTACCGTAAGGTTGCGACAGATTGTTTTTTGTCTAACAAATAAAGAGAGCTAGAAACAATGAAGTGATTCTGCATGAGCTGTAGATGGGCTCCAGAGCTCTCAAAAATGTCAGGTTAAAGTCACACTGTGTGATAATTCGGATGGCAGGGCTGATTTCATAGGTGACAGCTGCCACCTACGAAATCCCTAAATAAGCAGAAATATTGACACCCAGGAGCTTATGCTGAGTTGTCTAGATTTAGTCTTTGTTAAGAAAATTCTAAAGCAGTGCAAAGGGTTCAGTACGGTTGCTGCCTCACAGCTCCTGGTTTGATTGTTGGATTTGTTCTACTGTATATGTGACTTCATGGGATTCCTTTAGGTGTTCTGGTTCCCCACCACCTCCTATATACGAGGCAGTGGGTGTGAAAGATGCCCTGTGATGGACAGGTATAGACCAACCAATTTTTTTTTTTCACAGACTAACAATTACTCATGTGGAAAGCAGACGTTGTGTATTTGAAAATCATCAGTAGTTAAAAAATGCAAATATGGAAATAACAGAAACCTGACAAGTGCTTCCTTTTGATATCTCTCCACACATCTGGCTGCGTGAATCTAATAAATAAATACATTTCTGAACAAATCCCAGTCTCTCTCTGGAACACTAAACATACAAAATGTTTGATGGGTTTTCAAGCCACACATGCTGTTTAACGCACCAAGCTCCGTTGCCAAGAACCTCACCAAGTCGCTCCATATGGGCTACAAGCTTAAACGCAGGAAATGTTGCAGTGTGTATGTGTGTGTATGATAGATCCTCTGTCACTTGACTCCGTCCTCACATGCACACGCACACTCCCATACTGAGGCACGAGCGCAAACGCAATCTCGCACACACATATCCCCAGGCGCGCGGATCATGCAGGCGCTCTTGCGCGCACAGTCATTCCCGTCTCCGCGTTCCCAGATTGTAACGGTGCCAAATGGATCTGAAGACAAGTTTCCATTTTTAGACCGAGCCAGGATTGGCTTGCGCGTTCAAAATTGAATGACACTGCGCATTGTTGTGTAAACACTTTGGAGAGCGGAGGACATGGCACGGGAGAAGACAGTGGCACCTGTTTTCTTTGGTAAAGGATCTTCAGTTTAAGGCAAAAGATGCGCGCCTGCAGACATCCATAATGGCAGAAGGGGAAGTTTTGAAAAATCTCAGTTTCGACAGGGGTGAGTCATGAATGTGGATGCATTTTCTGTTTGAATCTTATCTGATCACAGTGTTTGATGTGTCTGATGTGTCATCTTGCTTTTTTATTTGTACTATTATTTTTTAAATCCTGATTTTGATTTTGACCCTGTAAAAGTTCCCATGCAGTTTTTAATCACTGATGAATCAGATTATTTTGAGATGACGAAGTAATTAAATCCATCTAATGGAATTTCCCTGTACTATTGTACACCACATATTTCCATCAACATGTAATACAGTACAATGTGATATGATGTGAAAATCATAAAAAGAATCACAAATAATCACAATATTTCATGTTCTAAAAGCCTCATGCTTTTTTATCTTGTAAGATATTGCTTGTGTGTATATTTGTTCTTGTTTTTTTCTGACACACCCCATAACTGTACAGGTGCTGCACAGGAATGCATATGCCAGGTGCTCGTATATTTTCCCTGCACTGCACATTTAGAGGGCATTCTGCTCTAACACACCTGACTCAACAGATCCCTGGACTAACCTGTACATCAGGAGCGTGATTAATAAACCATATACTGTATATATTTTCCTCGTGCTTGGTGGGTTTTCTCCGGGTTCTCCGGTTTCCCCACAGAATCCAAAGACATGCAGATTAGGTTAATTGGTGTTCCCAAATTGCCCGTAGTGTGTGAATGCATGTGTGAGTGTTGACCGGAGGTCCTACCAATGGTCACCATTGGCGTCTAGGTCTCTAGTTGGTACAAATGTTTCTGGATGGATGGATATAGTAATCCCTCTTTACATGTGTGTTAAGCAGAAAAGCATCTCTACACACTCAAAACATTGAACTGTAAGGTGGATGGGCAAAAACAGCCCTTTTCAGTCCTCCAGTCTTCAACTGTCCAATTTTGGTGAGTTTGTCCCTCAGATTCTTGTTCTTAGGTGACAGCTGTAGATCCTGACATGGCTGTTTGCTTTTGTTTTGTAGACCATCCTCCTTAAGGTTTGACAAATTCTGCAATCTGAGGTGCCATTCTGTTCATCACTGTTATAAAGGGTGATTATTTGAGCCTTTGTGTCATCTCAAAATAGTCAGATTGTTCTCTTCTAAACTCTTTAACAAGGTGTTCAGATCTTTTAAAACCTTTCTCTGTAAACTCTAGAGACTGTTATGTGTGTGAAGATCCCAGGAGATCACCAGATACTGAAAAAGTCAAACTAAAATCCATCTGGCATCAACAGGCATGCCATGGTTACACAGATCACACCTTTTCTCCATTCTGGTGTTCGGTGTGAAGATTAACTCTCAGTTCACCTGCGTGCTTTTATACATTGCATTGTTGCTGCCACATGGTTGGATAACAGCATAAACGAGCAGGTGTACAGATGGCTTAGGTTTTTGTTGATAGATTTTTCCACTGCCTCCTGCAAAAGCCGTTCTGTCAAAACCAAAAGGAATGCACCGTTAATCATTAAAAGCTCAGCTGGTGGCACGTCTGCCTCGAAGCTTCCTGCTTGGCCATTTTTTTGTGAAATGAAGGAGATTAAGCAGTCCCCAAGAGTGTAAGGTCTTTGCTTTATAAGATATCACTATCTCTAGCACTTGAAGACAAATGTCAAAATCGACCATCTTTTCTAAGAAGCAAACCACCCACCCACCAGACCGGCTCACTGACAACAGCTCTTTGATGTCATTCCTGGGAGACGGCAGTGGGAACGCACCCAGTAACACAGTCATGATTCCATTTATGCTTTGAGTTGTTATTCTCCTTATTTTTTTCCCCACGTTAAAGCAGTGTTTCCCGCAGTGACAGCAGTAGGGTATGAAACCACGCGGTTTGTTTTGTCCTTTCCCAAAAGGCTTTACAATTGGATTTAAACCACGGTGCGTCCCATGGTCCCTAGTCATCTGGCATGCGTCCAGTTGGCCCAGTCATTTTCAACCAAATGGCTAATGCTGCGGATAAATGAATCAAAACTACACGTGTGATTAATTGCATTAGATATGCTGATTACATATTCATTTAGTCATGTTTGGAATTAATCATGCTACTTAATTATCATCAGCGATAGTACAAATTTGTAGATCAGATCATCGCACAGATCATCAGTTATACGCATTAAAGCTCATGGAGGAATTAATTCTGATCATTTGTTGTCATGATATTAATTACTTCCTCATTTAATTCTCTATTTTCTTGTCTTTTATGTAGTGTACAAGATGATAAAAGCTTTCATTGTTTCTAAACGTCCATAACGTTAATGATTTTTCCCTTTTCCTACATATCGATTTTATCCTAATTGGTTAATTAAGTGAATTAGTTGTTTTACATCAGGGAAAGTTCTAAACGTCTTTGGTCACATTATTTTTTGTTAGAGGTGACTGATAACTTGACTTTAGTTGTCATACATCATTTTATTGCTTTAGATCCTTTAAATTTTGTTGTATATAATATATTTCTGGTGTCATGGTGAGAGAATTGATGTGAATGAGGTAGTGTGTCAACACACAGGGGTGTAATTTGGACGGAAGTTTGTTTGGCTGTCAGCTTATTTGGAAACCGAGTGCTGATAGTCATAGTTTCATGTTTCTGGATGATCTTTAAAAAGCGTAAAAACTGTAGATATTGCATCTTTTATATTACGGAAATTATATATGGACAGTTTCAGAGCAAAACGAGATAGATCCCCTTTTTTGGCCATTTCGAATAATTTCTTCCACGAAGGAATCAAGAAGTATTGCAAAACATATTTTGTTGATTGTTTCTTTGAGTCAGAAAGATGTATATAACCTATATAACCTAGAGTGTAAATAGTGAATTTAGTATTAATAATAATGTTGGATGAGTTTATAGCAAACTCAAGCTTTGATTGTAGTTTCGTAATGAGTCACTGGCATCAACTTGGAAAAAGGAAAAAAGTGTTGGACAGGAGTAACTTGATGGTTAAAGCATTGGACAGCTGATTAAAAAGGTTGCCAAGTTGCCACTGTTGGGCCCTTGAGCAAGGCCCTTGACCCTCAACTGCTGTGATATAAAGGTAAGTCGCTCCTTTATAGGGCTTCTTAAACAAAGTTCTCAAACAAACAACTTAACAAAATGATGTCCTACTATCTGAAATTAATTTTCAAGAATATTAAAATTACCACATACACTGGTTGCATATTCATTATATTGGGCTGTGGCCCAATTGCATTTGAGCTGAAAATAGGATTTTCTTGACATTTGCCTACTTAACAAACTCACACTTGTGTGAATGTTTATTTTTCTTTTTGTTTTTAACTTAACCAGTGGTACTGTATACTTGGTGCATAATTCCTCCGTGTATAATTATACCTGTGTCTGGTCTCCATGGTCGTTAAGAACAATTAGCATTATTAAGTTACGTTTCACCTGTTATGCAATTATGCAATACTTTACGGTATATGCTTACTGACTGTGCATACAAACTGTACGTTTTTATTTGTAATCAGGCAAAACAAAAGAAAAAATTTACAAAATCAGGTCAGGGAGAAGACACACATCCCATCATGCTTATATGCTTATGACGCATTACTGCCTTTATCGTCTTACATCTTTCAATTTCCTTTTTTTGTCTTGTATAAATCTCATCCCCTCCTTCACCAGCTTTATCTGTGTCACTCCCCACAGGCCCATTATGCCTCTTTTTACCCTAAAACAATGCAATAGATCTTCTGATCCCTGCTTGGCTTTGCTTGCTCCGTCCTAAAAAGGTTCAAAGGCGTTGCATAAACAGCATTTGTGTGTGAGAGAGAGCGAGAGAGAGATACAAAAGTGGAGATGACCAAAGATGATGGACTGAGGGATTGTGGGTAAAACAGCGGGTGTGAGCAGGCAGTGAGAGGTTCAGATTGGCATCTCGGGTTGCTCAGGGATGCAGCAGGGGTTCGGATCCTGTCCTGAGGGCATGGACCTGTTCTCGGTGATGGTTGAGCGATCAGCTGTGGCCAGTGTTGCTTCTTTGCTGGCACGGAGGTTTTATCATGTTGGGGGAAGTGTGGCTGTGCCGCAAAGGTGCCGCCTGGTTTATCTGGGTGAGTGTACTCTGGCTGAGTAATTTGGGAATTGTGTTGAAGTTATTATTTTTTTCATGGTAATACTTTCCTGAGATATTACAAAGAAGGTCTGTAAATATTGCAAATATAAACTTCTTTGTATTTGCTTTTGCCTTTTTTCTTTTCTTTTCATACTTAATAAACAACTCTTAGTTTGCAGTGAGTAGGGGTAATTAGACCAAAGTAGGGAAACGGTTGCAATCAAGACCGTCTTCATGGAAACCGTTTCCATAAATTTCTTCCAGGGTGATTTTCTTGCCAACTGTTGCCATCAAACAGCCTTACACTGTAGCTGTACTTAACAGATGGTCTTAATTGCAACCATGTGCTGCTTAGCAAAAACCATAAGCACGATCCATTAAGATCTATCTAAGGTTTGCTGGAACGTCTTATTACGCGTTGTCATGCGTGTGACGCAGTTTGCACGCTTGTGAGCTTGATGTTTCTTTGGGTTTAATTGAGCAGCACTTAGGAAGGTTGGTTAATGAGTGGGAATGTGATGTGTAATAAGATGGTAAATAGATAATCTGCGTCTAAGAGATGACAGGAAAGGAAGAGCAGGAACAGCCCACTATCACACGCTGTTTGGGGTGGAACAATGCAAGCAGGAGTCTGTTTAGGACTATTTATAGATCGGTTTGTCCTTTTTTCAGTCCTGGTTTATTTGTGGTTGTGTGTGTGTTTGTTGGGGGGTTATGGGTTTGAAATGTTCTAGACTCACAGGACTCCTAAGTGCTGTGTTACTAAACGTTTCTGTACCTCACCAATAATTCAGAGAGGACACTGTATTGCAAATAGCGAAGTGCTTCAGTTTAACACAGTGAGAGTATAATATGTATTCAAATCAGCTGCTTATAGACTGTACTATTTGCATAGATTTTGTAACCCTGGGATTCCCTGCCACAAAAGATTAAGGAATTTGCAAGAATAGACAAAAGTAGGTTAAAATTAGTGGTCAATTGATTTAAAATTTTTATTTAGTTAATCGCATTCATAGTCCGTGATTAATCTCGATTAATCACAATTTTAAAATGATCAGATTGACTTGTGTTATAAACGTATGATGTTGGAATAAAGAAATGAATGACAAACTGGTTAGAGGAAACTGATTATGCAGTTTTATAATATCTCAAACGTTAACATTTAACAAATGTTAAATTAAAATATCTCTAATGGGACCGGCATTGCATGCGGTGGGTGGGGTGTATGGGGGTGTGGCAATGCACTAACGGCAAGGCTCATACCCCTTGGCGTCATTGCGTTGCCACTTGAATTTCAGTTTTCTCAGATCTGGAAAAAATAGCCTTAGAGCCTTAGCCACCTGAGCCACCACTCACCCATTTTACATTTATGTATTCTTCTAAAAATAGTTTCCCTTGAATGTAGCTCAAGCACACAACTTTTGTTCTATCCAAACTTCCATTATAACACACTACCGATTATGGGAAGCCATTAGGGTCGACCTTGGTCATATGTGTAATTTGCATTTAAAAAATAGTAACCTGCTAAAATTTCAAATAATCACTTTTGTGAATAATGACATAAGTTAACAGTACAATATTTACAACCATAGTTGAAATATATTTAAATATTTACAGTTGATGGCAAATCTTCCTTGAATTTTCTTGAAAAAGAAAACATAAAACAAGATATAAGATCTATTTTATACCACGATATCTAGGTCCTGGTTTACTATAAACACAGGCAAACTTGAACAAAGGTATAATATGCACTTTTTTTTAGAATCAAATCTGCACTAGCATGAGTACCTACTCCAGCTCTGGAATTGGGAGCTTTCTAGACAATGGGCCTGCCATTGAACTGAACAGGGTTGCCAGATCATAATGCCAAATCCCTACAAGTCAGGGCTGATAACCATCCATTCAGACAATAATAATCTGGGAACCTCTGTAGTTCAACTAGGTAGCATGGAGGCCAATGGTGACCATTATTACAATGTTTACAACCTCTGGTCAACATTCACACATGCATTCAATGCATGTATTGACACTTTGGTCAATTTGGAAATGTCAATTAGCATATACTGCATGTCTTTTGGAGGAAACCAGAGTACCTGGAGGAAACCCACCAACCACAGGGAGAACATGCAAACTCCGTGCATACATACCCTGGGGCAAGTATCAAACCTGGACCTTGTAGTTGCAAGGCAACAGTGCTAACCACTAGGCCACTGTGCTGACAATAAGAATAATATCAGTACTACAACTCATACTGTAACACACGTATACTGTATATGCTTACATACTTTAGCTTAAATTTTTATTACTTAACTAAATCATATTTTTCCATCCCAAGGTGCTTAAAATTTGTGCATTTGGTTGGAAAACCACTCAATCCAGCAACACCGGAGCTGAAGCGTTCTTCTTCTTTTATTTATTTTTTGTTTTCTGGCAGTTGGCAAGCCAGCTTGAAGGTGCCACCCACTGGACCGAGCCACTAACATTGATGCATGTTTTCATATTGATTGACAGCTGTGTGCTCCACACACACACAGCTGTCAATCAATATGATAGGTAAGAAGGGCGAGCCTTGCACATAAAGAAGAATATACAGTATCTCTGCACTGCTGGCAGGATTATTCACGAGGCTTTGCCAGCAGTGCTCTATAATAAGATTTAGAGGTGGTGGGAGATACTTATTTTAAAAGTATATGGAAAAAAGTTGCATACTGAAGCTTTAATATTGTCACTTGTACTGTAATTTGCCTCTGGTTTGTGTGTAGCAACTGCTTAAATGGAGACTGATCACAGGTAGGAGCTAAGTGTGAGCAGAGACATGAAGAAATGTTGATATTTACATAAACTTTGTATTTCTCCCCCAGACTGTGATATAAATATCCGTAACGTGTTTGCCCGAACTCTTCGTCCAACCTCCTTTATATCCTCTGAGTTGTAATACTCATCTCCTCTCCTGTCTCATAAGACACTGCCAGATTACTTGGCAAATCTTGGACGCTTTTTTTCATGACATCCCTGTGCCAACCATGCCAAATGTCAAACACAGCCTTTGTAAAATTAACTCTGAAAACAGAGAAGCTCGAGACAAAGCTTCTGAGGATGCTGCGTCCTGCTTTAGAACCAGTTTGCCAGTTGCCAAAAATATACCAAGACTCCAGGTTGTTGATTTGGGGATCCGAGGATACATTTACAGGTTTGACATTGGTGGGTTGCCACACCTCATATTACCCAGCCACTGCATGCAGTGCTGGTCCCAAGCCCAGTTAGAAAAATGGGAGGGTTGTGTCAGGAAGGGCATTCGGTGTAAAAACGCGTACCAAGTTGCGTACGGATCGGATGATCTCCTGTGGTGACCCCTTGACGGGAGCGGCCGAAAAGAAGTTTTATATTGAAATAAGCTACAAAACATTGTGGCTGAGTTGAAAGCCCATTTAGCATTCTGTTCAGGGAAAGCTAATACTAATGCTAATGCTAATATGCGAATGGTGTGCACTTAATCAAAAACAATCACTTAGCTGCAGAATGTTTACATGGACAATATTTCTTTAATCTGATTGAAATCATTCCCATTAGAGATTCCAATTGCTCTCTTTCCATAAACACTGATCCTGATACAGGGGCAGTGGTGGCTCAGTGTGTTAAGGCTCTGAGTTACAGATCGGAAGATCGGCGGTTCGAGCCCCACCTCCGCCAGGTTGGCGCTGTTGGGCCCTTGAGCAAGGCCCTTAACCCTGCCTGGTCCAGGGGCATCGTAAAATGGTTGACCCTGTGCTCTGACCCCTGCCTACTAACAAGAAGTTGGGATATGTGAAGATACTGTGCAGTAATGTACTGTATGTGTGACAAATAAAGGCTATAGGAAGTGTGTTTCCAACAGTGAAAGAATCAGTGCTCCTTCCTCCAATGGAAGAAAATAAAGTTGGTTCTCAAAGAACTGGTCAGGAATGCTTAATTTCCTGGGCACATGGGGCTAACATGAGCAGAAATAATATATTTATTCCAACATGAAAGAAACGATCAGATCAAGTGTTTACACGGCCAACATTTAGCTACTGAGCAGATTATCAAAGGTTACCACCCTCATTCCGATTAAGCCAGATTGTTTTACGTTAGACTGTACCGACGTAGGTGTTTGCATTTTTATTCCAGTTGAACCACTACTCCCATTACTAGTGGAATATTAGGGTCCATGTAAATGCACCTACTGTTACTTCTGTTTATAAGTATGACTTGTATTGTCTTTTTCATGTTAACTACTTGATCAAAGCAGATGAATAATAAAAGCCGAGTCATTCGCACGTCGTTGTCTTCCCGTCAGTCAGACGTCTGTTCATGAATATTCACAAACAGAAGTATTCGGTGTTAGTAGAACTAGACTTTTGCAGCTGTACAATAGCTCTGGTGCTCGGAAGTATATAGAGCATAACAAAAGAAACATGATGATGTTACAAAGAAATGAAAATACAGCAAGAACACAAAAGCGTTATGACACGTTTGCTAGATAATTATTTTCTAGAAGTTTGTAAAAATGGACGAAATAATTTTTTGTTGAATTTGATTGCACTCTCAAGTGTGATTGGTAAGTGTGTGTGTGTGTGTGTGTGTGTGAGTGTAGAGCAGTACAGGCTGCGCACAGGTGTGTGTCTGCATAATGCATGTGCTCTGTTGTGCGTTTCCGCTCTGATGCTTCTGAGGCTCTGTGCTTTGTTGATCCGGGCATCACAGAGAATCTTCACAAGGCAATTATTCAGTGTTTGATATCATCCTGTAAGACTCCTTAGAGGACGCTTTCATCTCTCATCCCTCTTTTTCTGTCTCCCTCTCTTCCTCTCGCATGCTTATTCTCCATCTCTTTTTCTCTTGCATTCAATGATCCTCTGTTCATCTCTCACTCTCTGCATGTCTCTGTCTCACTCTTTTCCTGTCTCATTCTCTTCCTGTCTCCCTGCCTTACTCTCTGCATGTCTCTTTGCCTCACTTTCTTCCTGTCTCACTCTCTCCCTGTCTCTTGGTCACACTCTCTCCTTGCCTCACTTTGGTTTTGTCTCTCTGTCTCACTCTCTTCCTTTTACCTGCATTTCTGTCTGTCTCTCTTGGTCTCTCTGTCTCTCTCTTTACACTTTGTCCATTGTCTCTCTGTCTGCCTGTATGTCTCTCTCCTCTCTCTCTTCTTCTCTATCACTTTTCTTCTATTATCCTCTCTTTTTCTATTAGATTTAATGATCCTTTTATCTGTCTCCTTCTCTCTCACTGTCTCTCTGTCTCACCTCCCCCCCCGACCCACTCTTCTTGTCACCTGTGCCAGGTTTCTGTCCTTTGGTCTCTCTGTCTCTCGCTTTAGACTTTATCCCTTGTCTCTCTGACTCTGTCTGTCTGTATGTCTCTCTCTTCTCTCGCTCATATTTCTGTCAAATGCTCCTCTGTTTTCCTGACTCACTCTTCTTGTCTGTCGTGGTCAATTTGTCTGCATCTCCCTTTAATTGTTTTTGTCTCTCTTTATCTGTCTTTGTATTTTTTTCAGTCTCTTCTTTTGATGCTCCTCTCTACCTTTCTTATATTTTACTTTTCCCCTTTCTCCCCACTGTCTTAAAAGCCATCCAGCCCTGATGGCTGCAATTACACTACTCTCTCATTTTCCAAAAGAATGAATAAATGAATATGAAAAAAAAAATCACTAACTATCTTGTTTTGTCTGTTTCTGTCTCTTTGAGTCAGAAAGGATTCCCACATTTCCTACATCCTCTGGGTTTCCTTTTTTCCCTCTGCTGTAGGATTTGACTTCTGAAGTGAACTTCACTTTTCACAAGTTAATCGAACATAAAAATATACATAGTAGGAACAGCCAGTACATTAAACTGAACAGTTCACAGAGCTCTCATTTAGGAGAAATACATTTATCTCTCAGAGTTCATTGTAAAGGAGAAGTGACCTGTAACCTTTAATGAATATTTCTATACATTATGCTTAATGCTTTATTATAAAGCAATGAAATAATAATAATAATAATAATAATAATAATAATAATAATAATGCTAGTTGTAAACTGCTGATAGTGAACCCAGGTGTTATGGCACTGCTGGAACTGAGAGCAGCAAATTTAATAAAGTCTGATTGATTGACAGCACCGCATGTACAGGAAACCGTGAGATTATGAAGGTTATGATAACCTTTAAAGACCTTTACCCCACCAGGCCCACAGACAGAGACGGGAATCTATGATGAGGCCTTGGTTTACTAAGTTAGTAAAAGTACTAATTTGATGGTATGTGCAAAGAAAACAGTATGTAGCATTGATGGAACGCTGTTTTTGTATCACTAACATTTTATATTAAAGATCTGATCAAAATATGATATAAATGTAAAAGAAATGACTGTAGAAAGGAATAGATATGATGCTTGTGGACATTCGATCGAATAACTGACTTTTAAATTACTGCCAAATCAATAATGTTATTAATGCAAGCAAATAGTACACTGATGCCAATGTTCACACACGCTGATCTCATCATCTGAACTGCACAGCCATTGCTGATAAAGTAAGGCATGCAAGAAAAAAAAAAAACATAAAATAACAGTAACATCAGGCATAGCACAAAGTTTGGTCCCTTGGTGCTTTACTTCTTCGATACTGTATATTTACTGGTGTCTCAAAAATGAGCCAGTTGCATACTGCCACCTACTGGATTGAGGAGTGTAAATACGCATGTGTACTCAGGTACAGAACAGTATTACTAATGTGAAAGCTGGCCAGCCAGGGAAAGGGAAGGAGACGTAATCAAACTTTGACTTCTGCAAGTTTAATATCTGCCGTTTATTCTACATGTCTTGGATACAGACCGTACTATCACACATTGTAATTTACACCACTATACGGTACAATATTTTGCATTTTTAGGCAGAAACGTCAGATATTCAACGCTGATGATTGCAAGCATGCAGAATGGACAAAACATGACATTTCAGCTTGCTTTATTTATTTATTTGCATAATGAGACCTTGCTAACATTATATTCTATAAGTGCCGATCTGAAAAACGTCAGCATTTGTGAAAGTATTGACACTCAATTCAGCATGCCTGTCTGATCAACCTTCCATGTTTTATCTCTTACACTTTGCTTGAGATCTCCCAACAATGGAGAAATCAATCATTACCCTTAAAAACAGAGACTGATCAGCGTGGGGATCAGCAGAATCCTCTTCCCTGGGGTCTTGAATCTCTCTGCAGCTGGATTAATGCTGTTCCGCTCCTGTCTCGCTCCCTCATGGTACAGGGTGCAGCCCCTGTGTGGCCCGAGCAGCAATCGGGCGTGAAGGTTTCCTCAACATGAGGCTAATTAGGATTAAATGAACTGGAGAGACACTGAGAATAGTGAAGAGAGGATGGAGGGGAAAAAAAGGAGAAGAGGATAATCAGGATGTGGAAATGTAGTGCATTTCAAAAGCTGTCTGTAGGCTACTTTCATGCTTCTTTAAGCTTTCTCATAAAGGGTTTGAATCTGTGACAATTTTCTCGTATTTTGCAGCTATATTTGGAGATGTTTTTTAAATATACTGTATAATTTTACATTTAACAGATAGACAGATGGACAGATAGATCGATCGATAGATAGATAAATAGAAATTTTGCAGTCATGTGACTACCATGACATCAGTCACAACAGTGGATGTCAGAAGCAGCATGAGTCACTATGTATTTTCCTTGATAATTATATTTGTGATATATTTCGGAGCCAAAAAGCTAACTGAAAGATTGCCTTATGATCACCTGATTACCTAAGGGATCACCTGATGCTTCGCCACACAGAGGAAAGAGTAATCTAGCTTCTGTTCTGCTGATTATGTTCACATGCTGTATGTTGTTGCGGACTTTGTAACTCATTCAAAAGAGAAACAAGCATAAAAATGGATGAAGATGCTAATAAGGAGATTAATTTGCATAAGTTTCATTTATTATCATAACATGATTAACAGTTATGTCAGACGGTGTGCAAATACGTGATTCCACCTGGATTTGGTGGCGTTTCCTAGTGACAATGTTAGCTTAATCAGTGCTTGTTTTGCGAATGAGACAATGCAATGAAATATGCTGCGTTTTATGCTTCATAAAATGGTGTGCAGGTAACGTTAACTAATACTGACATTTTAAGCTTTCTAATTAAACTAACTAACTTCCAGTGTTGAATCCCAAATAGGGAAAAGCTAGTGCACTCTTTTACACTTGTCAAGGTACACACACCTTGATCAGGGGTTCGAGAGGGATTCGGGATTCCGCTTTGTATTAGAAGCTAGTTAGTATTGTCTCTTAAAACGTAATATGGATTTCCTCCAGTATGGACGACTTAGAAGCAATCACTAACGGAGATAAAGTGTCATTCAAGATGACATAATATTATCAAATGTGCTCACTTGTTGAAAGTACTTCTGTGACTCGTTTCAATTGTTGGTTTTAACCACTGGCATCACTTTTACCATTTAGAAGAGGGCATGACCTTTCTTGACAACAGGTTCAAAAGATATAAAGTTTTGTGAACTATAATGTCTTCACTGAAGATCTTGAACGTCTTAATGGATTGACACGGGTACGATCCCATATGAAGGTTTTGAAGGAGAGATACAAGAAGAGAACACTCTGATCACGTTCACTATTTGTTCTCTACAGACTGGGCTCTGGTCCACAATCCACTTGGCACAGACAAGGGTGTGAAACACAGCGCTTCTTAACACACTCGTTTCCACTCCTCCTGTTTGTTTGTCTCTTTGAGGGCTACTCTTTTTTAATTAACTGACATTTCAATAAGGCTGCTTTAACACTAGGTGTGTTTCTCTTAACATCAAGTGCATGTTTTACACATAACCCTATGAGGAGCAGCCAGAAGTCATGAAGAATGCAAACATTCCCAGGGTTCATAGGATCGTGGTTAGTGAAGATGTTAGAATCTAGGCTAGTTAGGTGTTACTGTTTAGGCCATTAAGAGTGTTGCTTACTTGCCTTCTGGGTTGAACTTTGAAAGCTAGAAACTAGAAACTAGAAAATTGAAATTGATCTCCCCATAGAAAGATTGTTTTATTCTGTATCATGATGGTAATTTTGTTACTATATTATTTCCCATAGTACAAGTAATGTTTCATGGTACTGGATGGGGTAAAGTATTATGCTATGGAACTGTCCATGGTACTTGCCATAGAACATAGAATTGTGACCAGATTACCATGCCACTTTTCTCTGGTATAACATGGTACGTTTTTGTAAGAGCTCAGTGAAGTATAAATGTAATTTTCCCCCTTTCTTTCTTGCTCTTCTTGCTTGTCTCTCTTTGTCTTTTCATGTCTCTCTCTGTCTCTCGCTTCACTTGTTTTATTTGCCTGCATGTTTACACTGATGTGTAGTGACTGGGTGACAAGGTAGCTGTCTATTGCCATTAAACCTTGCTAAAACTCTACGAGATGTTCCAGGTCTGACCTGGAGGAATGTGTAATTACTCTTGTGAATGAGTGTGTATGAGTGTGTATGAGTGAAAATACAGTACATGAATTCACGTCTTGCAAGAACTGTTTCAGAACAGCTGACCTTCATGTCTCGGAATAACAACTGACTGTTTTTGTTGTTACTTAATTACCTAATGCTATATTTGCTATTTCAAAGATTAAAAAAAAAAAAAAAAAATCTGTATTGTTCTAGAATTTCTAGAAACAAAACACTAAATTAGAAGGTCTGTCCAGACTGGTACTGTATGTGCATGCATTTGTATGTAGATAATTGCCTGTTTCATTCCTCACTAAAACTTAAAAACAAAAAAAAAGTTTATATAGGTATTAGACGATATTGTTATTAAACAATTTAATATACACAGATAAGCCGTAACATTAAAAGAACTGATCAAGTGGTGTAATATATCAGGCAGCAAGTGAACAGTCAGTTCTCAAAGTCGATGTCCTAGAAGCAGGAAAAAACTGAAAACCATAATCATCTGATTTACAACACTTTAGCAAGAGCCACATTATAACGACTAAAAATCTGGACGAGAGCATTGCCAAAACGTCAAGTCTTCTGGGGTGGTCCTGGTATAACGAACATGACAAAGAGTTCAAGTTGTTGACTTGGCTTTTTGAGGGATCAGATCCGTAAAATCTGATCCATGAACATCACCTTGGTACCAGATACGCCAGCACACCTTCAGAGGTCTTGTGGCTCAGAGTTGTTTTGGTGTCACAAGAGTCACAAATCATTAGCTTTCTAGTTGCATCTTTTTATCCCATATGACATCATAAGTGTTGAGAATGTATGTGGGATGTTCAACCACAGGTTTTTACACTGATACAATCTTAAAGGTTGTTTGTGTTTACACACAATGCAGATGCATATAAATGTGCAAAAGTATCAAAAACTGAATAATGAAAGCATAATGAGAACAAACAGTTCCTTGTAAACATGTTCATCCCCCCCTTGAACTTTTCCACATTTTTTCATGTTACAACCACAAACGTAAATGTATTTTATTGGGTTTTTATGTGATAGACCGGTGCAAAATGGCACATCATTGTGAAGTGGAAATGAAAATTGATAAACGGTTTTCAAATTTTTTTTTTTTACAAATAAAAACCTGAAAAGTAGAATGCATTTGTATTCAGCCCCCTTTACTCTGACAATACAAGAAAATAATCCACATTATTATATTTTTTTTGTTTAAACCTACTGGACATTTTGTTGAAGATCCCATTTTAAAATGTTATGTAATATGTTTCTGAGATGCTGTTAGTCACTGATACATCATTCATGTCAAGTCCGAACTGGCAGGGAAATATCTACATATACATCATATGCCAGCTCGTCAGACATCATCACACCACAACTGGGCATGAAACAAGTCTGACTGCACACTAGCAGGAAAGCAGCAAAACAGGAGAGAGAGACAGTGAGAGAATCTGATCTAATGAATGATGGATGATGATGATTATAATAATAATAATAATAATAATAATAATAATAATAATAATAATAATAATAATTATTATTATTATTATTATGAATTATTAGCAATTTAAAAACCCTTAAAACAGAAGGCAATGAGGATTAAAAAAAAAGAAAATAATAATAATAATAAATAAATAAAATAAACATATATGTGCTTATATGGAAGCCTTCCCAGTGTGTGTTAACAGGGAGGCTTCAGACATCAACCTGTATATTTGGGTTTTCGGATATGTCTGGTAGAATGAAAGATATTACTTTCATTACTTTTGTAATGTGAAAATTTTACCACTACCAGAACATGGGAATGATTTAGCAAAAATGTTGAACTTACAAAATGACCTTATTATTAATATATAATAATGCATAATATAATTATTATATATTTTTGGTCATAGAAACGACTGAAAACAACCATAAAAATACATCATCATGTGTATCTGTGCTATTTCTTAGCCTATGTGACATGTTCTAAAAAACATTTATTTAGTTGGTTAAAATGAAATAAAAAACAGTTCATCATATTGCCTAGGTTGAGGTTGTGCTGAAATAAAAAAAGGATGTCACTCTGCACAATCCTGAGCCATATATATGTTTCTAAAATGTATTCGCTCTGTAATGTGTCCGGGAGCCAACATTCCATTCACAATACAAACTTTGTGCCAGTTTACCACGGCTCTGCCCTCTTTTATTTATTTATTTATGTTATCTTGCTTTTGTGTTGATATTGGCTGAATGACAGCTAATATCATGGAATATCTATCTAGCCAGAGTTACTCGCTTTGATTCAGACATGGTAAATGAAAGCATTTACATTCACCCTGCATTCGTGAGATCTTCATCATTCAATTGTAATTTCTATTTTAATTTTAGTTCAGACTGTTGGTTATGTGCAGTTAAAAGCACAGCAGATTTACCCTTCAGCAGGACGGTGATGCACTGCACGATCAGGCACTGTGCAAGGCAACCAGCTGATGATAGATTAAAAAAAAAATCTTGTTGAATTCCTGTTTTGTGTTTTGCTGTTCTACCCATTACCCAATTAAACCAATCAAAATAATGTGCATGGATAAAAATCATCAATCAATTATAATAACATAACAGCATCTGGCTATTTATGAATATATATTTGAACATGTGAACAAAATTGATTTAGTACATTAATTCCTGTCTGCCCTTCTTTCTCCGGCATCTGACTACGATCATATCTCTGTGTGTCATGCTTTGAGATAATATTCTCCGTACACGTGAATCTGTGAAGTGTCGCTTCATATTCAAGGGTGTATTTCTTGGTAAGCAGCTTCTCAAAATGTCCTCTTTATCAGCGCTGTTGCTTTTCTGAAAAAAAAAAAAAAAAAAAAACTTCAGAGGAACCGTGATGCGAATGAAGTCAGACTGTAAAAGGGCAGACACAGCATTAGTCACTTAGTACTTTCTCTCTCTCTCTCTCTCTCTCTCTCTCTCTCAAGTGCTGCCCTCCACCATCTCTTTTCACAGAGAAGCAGAGGTTATTTACTTTTTGAAGCTGTGAGAACTTTCAGTTCCTGTGAAGCTAACCATGTGTTCGGCTCCCCGTAGATGCCTCATTATGCACTGTTAGGGTTGCAGGCAAATTCTGCAGCATTGCATCAGTGGAGTTCTCCGTGGATATCTGCCCTCGTCTTTCCATTTCTGGAATCTGGTGTGCTATTCTGTCAGTTCAGTGTTCGTTCCACAGGCCCGTCCAGAATTACCTCCATCCTGTACATGACACACAGTTCTCACTCTTAGTGCAGCGGCAGATTGTGGCCAATTACTGTCCCAGGCATATCAGAATCTTAAAGGCGCCTGTGGATTTACTGACTAAAAAAAGGATACCGTGCCCTTGTTCCAACCGAAGTATTTTTGCAGTCATCTATTTTGGTATTTTATTCTAGTTTAGGTAGAAAAGGAAAATGCCACATCTATTTTTAGCTCAGTTTTTACTTGCTATCAACTCACAACTCACTGGTGTGTGTGTGTGTGTGTGTGTGTCTCCACAGTTGAGCGATGTATGAGTGTGATGCAGTCAGGCACCCAAATGGTGAAACTGAAGAATGGCTCCAAAGGACTGGTTCGTCTCTTTTACCTGGATGAACACCGCTCCTGTATCCGCTGGAGGCCTTCCCGCAAGAGCGAGAAAGCCAAGAGTAAGCACCAATATACCCATCCAACACACACACACACACACACACACACACACACACACACACACACACACACACACACACACACACACACA
>JAQMYK010000037.1:4027835-4037912 GCA_030014345.1 Clarias buthupogon
GCCGAGCCTTACTAAACAAACATGACTACAAAATAAAACATAAATAATCACTGCCCTCTAGTGGGCAAACCCTCACAATTATTAATTTTTTTCCATGTTCGAAAATCTTTTTCTGACTTTTCCAAAACGTTTACAGTGGAGATAATTTGGATTATCTAATAAGGATAAATTGACACCATCTTAGAGAAATTTTCACCTTTTCAACAGTCACATACATTTCTTAATGCTTTAAATATAGTGTCCACCATATGAGTCCTTGTGCACTTGTGCATGAGCTGGTTCTATAGAAACCTTGATGTAATTAAATGAGCTCATTAATATGAATTTGTGCTTTGCTATGCGGTCCCTGGTTAATTCTACTGCGACCAACCAAAACTCAGGACTCAAATACAAATCAAAATAAAGATGTTTTAGTGCACACATGCTTTTACTTGAGTAATATTTTACCTGGGATATCTCTACTTTTACACAAGGACAGGAATTGTGTACTTTGCCCACCACTGCACATATTGCATCAGAACTGAACAGCTCACAGGCCCCATGCTGGCACTATCTGAGGATGGCGTTAAGTGGTACGGGCAATGGACCACACGAGCCCAAGGCTATTAGTGTATTACGAGGATGTGTTTTGCTCTATGTGATTCTGGCCATGCTTAATGACACACATTAACAAAATGATATAAGTCATTTGTAAAGAAAACTGCAAGCTGTTTGTGGTTGGGAAACTGGACGTTGTACAATTGGCAGCCTTATGAGTCCATTCTGTGAAATTTCTACAATTCAGCTGTTAATGAATCGCAGGCTGGATAAGTAGCATGGGTTAAATTAAGGTTTATAACGACTTCATCCAA
This sequence comes from Clarias buthupogon, assembly GCA_030014345.1. Taxonomy (NCBI): domain Eukaryota; kingdom Metazoa; phylum Chordata; class Actinopteri; order Siluriformes; family Clariidae; genus Clarias; species Clarias buthupogon. Next base: position 4,028,687 of record JAQMYK010000037.1, read on the forward strand.
AAATATGGACAGAGTAGCGCTCATCAGATGTGTTGTTTTGTGATACAGAAATTTATTGTGGACTTGTACTTGCATGTTAGTAACTACAGTATTTGAAACTGAGAATCATTTAGGAAAGTTACTGTATGCATGTCAATGTTTATTGGTTACATACTGATCTGCGGAGGCCCTACGCCACAACCTACAGAGCATAAAGGAACTAAGGCTAATGTTACCGTGACGGACATGGATCTTTTATGTTCTGTGGGTTGTGGGATGGGCCCTCTGAAGATCTGGCTTGATTATCTGGTGCATGGTTGCGCGATGAGATTGACAAGCCAACCAGATTTGCGGAGGCTCCACCCCACAACCTACAGAACATAAAGGATCCATGGCTAATGTCCCATTGCCAGACGCCACAGCACTGCTGAGCCAAGACCCGAGGGGCCAGAGCCATCCCGGTGGCACAAGAGTTATCTAAAACATAGATGGCTTTAATGTTAATGATTGTAAAGTTATAGCTGATTGGTATATCAAAAAAGGAAAACATAGCAGCATTAATTCTGGTAAAGTGACAGGGATAGGAATAAACATTCAGGTTAAAAAATTTAACATTTGGGTGTGTTATAATTTAGAGTGTTACCATTAATAGAGATGAATCACTTTAATTATTAATAACATGTTTTTTGAGATTGTATTAGAAATTACATTATTGTTCAAGAATAGGATGATATTTTGGCTCAGCTGGCAATCACATATGAATGTTGCTAAAAGGTTCATTTCCAACTTATTATGTGTCTGTCTATGAAGTCCCACCAAATCCCTCTCCCTCTCTCTCTCTCTCTCTCTCTCTCTCTCTCTCTCTCTCTCTCTCACACACACACTCTTTCTCTCTCACACCCAGAAGCCCTCACCTTGCTTTGCCTCCGGGTGCTTTAAAGGCAGTGTGTGCCTCTATATGCATTCTCATCTCCTTCTTTGTTTGTGTGTGTGTTTGCTAAGGGGTGGACGGAGGAGAAAAACAATAAAGCTGAGCCGAGACCTATCTGATTTGGTCGTCTTCACCAATTCTGTGGTGTCTCAGGAGTGTCTGGACGAGGGTGAGAGCACACACTCACATGTCAAATGCTGTTTATGTATATATTTTTTGTTTTAAGGTAAAACCTATTTGGGTTAACACTCACATATGTCCTGGTTAACTGTATATGTTAATTAAAACCCTGTTGTTCCTTTTCTAATCTTTTTTACCTCATCTTTTCAAGGCCCGGTTGTTAATGTGCTGTCATTCAGTGAGACACGAGCACAGCACCTGGTGCATCATCAGGCTGAACGCTTTCTGAACTTTAACCAGCGGCAGCTCTCACGGATTTACCCCTCCGCCTACCGCATCGACTCCAGCAACTTTAACCCCCAGACATATTGGAACATGGGCTGCCAGCTGGGTAAGGGCCAGTGTCCATACAGTACTTACACGTCATTGTTCTTGTGTAGGAAAAAGTGCTTTTGGAGCAGGTACTGAAGTTCACATGATTTAGGCTTGTTTTAATGCAAATACTTGAAACATGATGTGTAATGCAATTTAATATTGAACAAACTGATAAACAGACAGAAAGCAAAAGGCTATGTAAAATATTAATATATGACATTTAATGTAATTATATGTAACTATAAAGTTTTTACCTGATCAAATAAATATGAGATATTTACATAAACATTTTAGTTAAGAAATAAAGGCTAATTAGTAAAAGGCGGTACTCTGGTTTCCTCCGGCAGTCCAAAGGCCTGAAGATTAGGCTCATTTCCAAATTGCCCATAGTGTGTAAATGAGTGTATGTGTGTGTGCCCTACAATGTATTGGCACCCCATCGAGGGTCTACCGCACCTCGTGCACTAAGTCTCCTTGGCTCCAGGTCCTCGCAACCCTGTATACAGGATAAAGAAGTATAGGTGAGCAAGTGAAAGAGTGAGTGAGTGAGTTAGAGAGAAATGTAAGACTTGATATTATTGGATTTTATCTTATTTTTCATTATTTCCATTTTATCAGACACATATGTTTAACAACTTTTTACTACTACAGTACTTTTAATATGCCTATGAGTCAGTAGTGTGCCCTGTGCCCTGTTCAGGGTGTACTGACCTTGTGCCCAGAGTCCCCTGAGATAGGCTCCACGCCTCCCATGACTGTAAATAGGATAAGAGTTGTAGAGAATAAATGAGTGAGTTGTTAATCTATAGCCTTAACAAGTTTACTCTCCAGGTGTGCCTGCCTTTAATAAAATGCTCATTAAGGAATCAATAAAGATCAGAGAGCAAACAATTAATATATCCCACTCAGAATTAATTGCTATCAGTCTTTAGAATCAGTATAATTTTATTTGTTTCGTGTTGAAAGTAATGATCAATCTGAAACATTAATCATTATAACATTATAAAATAAATAAATAAAATAATAAATAAACTCAAGAAATCAGTCAATTCATTCGGTACATCTGTTTGTCAAAACAAACTAAAAAGCAACTCAATTCATTTAGGCATTTAGACCTGGCCAAGATGATCTACTGAAGTTCAAAATGTGCTTTCAGTGATGTTCAATGTGGCACAGTTGTTGGTACCAGACAGGCTTTCTGGTACCAGAATATTTCAGAAATACTGTTAGAAAGGATACAAATAACATCTTACAACCGAGGTATGCTGAAGAGCACCTCTGAGCACACAACACATTGAACCTTGAAGCAAATGGGCTACAGCAGCAGAAGACCACCTGGGTGCCACTCCTTTTTAACCCAAGAGAAGAAAACTAAACCAAAATTTTATAATAAATGATTGGCCTGTTCTGATGAGCCTCAACTTCTAATTTGACTTTTGGATGGTGGGGTCAGAACTTGGCATAAACAACATGAAAGCATGGATTCATCCTGCCTTGTATCAGTGATTCAGACTGCTGGTGGCCAAATGTTATGGGGGAGATTTTCTTGGCAAACTTTAGGCCCCCTTGTACGAATTGAGCATGGTTTAATTCCCTTTATGACCACAATATAATGCACCATGTCACAAAGTTAAAATCATCTCAAACTGGTTTGTTGAACATGACACTGAGTTCACTGTAGTCACATGGCATCCACAGTCATCAATTCAATAGAGCGTCGTTGGGAATGTGGTAGAATGGGAGATTCACATCATGCGAATGCAGCCAACAAATCTGCATCAACTTTGTGATGACAGCATGTCAGTATGGACCAAAACCTAAGGAATTTTCTAAAGAATTTTCAGCACCTTGTTGAATCAGTGCCTCAAAGAATCAGGTCCAACCCAGTAATAGCAAGTGTATAATGTGACTGTGTAGTAAGTGACTGTTAAGTGTATATGCAGGCTACTATATATTTTTACAGTAACCCCTTCCTAGTAATGTTAATATACTGTAGTAATAATATCACTGTCGGGACATTGGCCAAGTTTTAACACAAATCTCACAGGTTTCAAATCTCAGCTGTGTTCGCTGAATGATGTGCCCCATGGTTTATGAAGACACATAATTGTTCTCCAAACTGCACATTGTGCTTAGTCACTCTGCTGTAAAGGGGATTTTGTTTTAGCACAGATGCACTTGATTAGCCCTATCTATCTCTGTACATAAAGGACATCCTACTTACATCTGTCTCTATTTATAATAGCATATGCAGTTTCCACAACATGTACACAGCTCAGCTGCTTTTGAAATACACACCTCCCTGATTGTGGCCGTAAACATAAATTAATTGACTCATTCATGGGCTCAAAAGAGAAGACGGACGACATGTAGATAGATGAGTGTGACTGAAAGAAATTGGAGCTTAGTTCTTTGTCTTCTTTTTTTGGGATTATATAAATTTGCAGCATGTTGCTCTTGAAGGTGACTTAAGGTCATGTGGACAAATAAATAACCTGAGGGTCAATGTGTTTTTTTTTTTTTTTCTCCAAGTGGCCCTGAACTATCAGACAGAAGGACGAATGATGCAGCTAAACAGGGCGAAGTTCATGGTGAACGGAGGAAGTGGCTACGTATTGAAACCTCTACCGATGTGCAAAGGTATGAACACTTTTTTTTTAGAGGTACAGTAAGTATGCTAACTGATCTCCTCCAGCTTTGATTCAGTGTTAACCATCCTACAAATTTGATAATGTTTCATTGAAGACAGCTAATCACACTCACATTTACTGTACTTTCATATTGGATGTTCGATGTTTGCTTTTTAAATTTTCTTTTGACAAAGGCATGTGTGAAAATGGTTCCTCAGGCCAGAACCATCCATTCACAATCTGAGTCCTGGAATACGGTTGTGCCATCTTGCAAGGAAAACGTCATAGTTGTGATAACCTGGTCATTCAGTACTTTGAGGTCATTGGCTGCCACATAACGTTGGTGAGCTTAGACCTGACCAATTGAATCAAATCCATATCATAACACTACCTTCAGAGGCTTGTACAGTGGACACCATGCATGATGGGTGCATCACTTACCTGGATCCACCTATCGCTGGACAGATCACATGACCTTTGTACATTGCTACAACATCCAACCTTTATGCTCTCTAGTAAACTGAAGCTTTTTTTCCCCCACTAACAAGTGGTTTTCTTATAGACACATCTGTTTAGTCCCAATCCTGTGATCTAAATTTCTTCTCATTAAAGATCTAAAATCTAATCTTCTCATTAGACTTTGTGTAGAAACAGTAAACTTACTTTCCATATTAAACATAGCTCTGGTTGTTTTTTTTTTTTTTATGATGCAACTTCATGTTTTTATGTGATCTTCATGGTCATCCATAATTTTTTACCAACTAAATTTCATATGTGAGGTTGATGCTTCAGCATCATCCTTTCAGGTTTTAATATTGTGTTAGACAGCTCTTAACCCAGATTTATTAATTTCAGAAATCTTCTTATTGTTTTCTTCTCTTGAAAGTACTGTAATGCCGGCCAATAATTGAACTCTTTTCCATGACAATGAGATTTGTCTTTTTCGATGGTTGTTTAAGGAAATTAAAAGCACCGAATTTCTATTACTTTCAAGTGCCTTTAGCCATCTGCAAAACTAAAGAATCAAACTTCAGATATCAAACATCCCCTGGCTGATGACATTTGGGTCAGTGTATTAATGTGAATTTTGCAGAAGTTGTAAAAGATTGTTTTGTCTTTTAATACATTCCAGGCTCCTTTAATCCACACAGCGATGACCCTCTTCCAGCATATCCTAAAAAACAGCTGGTACTGAAAATCATCAGTGGGCAACAGCTCCCTAAACCACCTGACTCCATGCTGGGTGATCGAGGGGAGGTCAGCTAACAAACATCACATTACCCATAACTTACACTAGCACAAATGGAATGTCTGAAATGAATGTGATTTCCATTTCTCTGCCCTCTCAGATTATTGACCCATTTGTTGAGGTGGAGATCATCGGTCTTCCAGTGGACTGCTGTAAAGAACAAACCCGGGTTGTTGATGATAATGGTAAATGATTTTTTTTTCTGACTGCAATTGCAAATGATGGACTATGTATAGATAATCTGGACTATGTATAGATATACACAGATGAACCCTAACAATAAATGCCCAGTGTTGCTCCCCTTGAGCAGCCTGGGTGTGTACTATGGTGTCTGGTACTAGACCATTGCCAGCAGATCTTTTTGGTGCTGTGGACTGCAGGGTGGGGCCTCCATGGATCAGACTTGTGTTTGTCTGGTGAATTACATGGATGCTCAATCTGGGGAATTTCAGATCAACAACCTTGTCTGCTAGGCTCCATACACAGCAAGTTATGATGCACCGGGTGTCTGGATACCTCTTTTATGGCCAACGTTTTTAGTAGTTTGTGCTACATTGCCATTTCTGTGGGATTGGACCAAACGGGCTGGCCATTAGTCCCCAAAAGCATAGATGGACCTTGCATGCATATGATATTGTCTCCAGTTTATTGGTATTTAATTGATAATCGGTGTTATTCAAACTCACCTGCTTATGGTGTTAATGTTATGGCTGATCAATGTATATAATTCTGTTCATACCATTGCCATCAGTGATTGATTTACAATTTTTTTTTACGCATGATTTATTTAATTTATAGTACATTTTTGTGATCGTTTGGATATACATTTCTTTGACTTTTTTTTCTCTCTCTCTCTCTATATATATATATCTATCTTTCTGTGTGCTTCTAAATGCAGGATTTAACCCGGTGTGGGAGGAAACCTTGTCGTTTACTCTGCACATGCCTGAAATTGCACTGGTACGATTTCTGGTATGGGATCATGATCCTATTGGACGAGACTTTGTGGGTCAGAGGACAGTCGCTTTTACTAGCCTCATGCCAGGTGAGTGAAGGGAACTCAAGCTTCTACACCAATGTTACACCAATTACACGAACATGTCATAGTGCAATTACCTAGACAGAATTTCTGTGGAGATGACAAGTGGATGAGTAGAGAGGGTCAGACTAGAATTCTAATCCTCGCTTTACTTAAGAAAAATGAATCCCACTGGTGGAGACACAACAAGAAAGATTGCATTGATGTGGCTTTCTGTGAAACAGGATGAAATATTGGGTTAAAATCTGGGCTGGCAGATCATAAGTTGTACCTGTAAAACACTTCCTGACTTCTAGGTTGTGAAATGAAGACAATATTATTAGTTAGTGGTATTAAGTATTCTTCATTCAAAATCTAATGTCGGGTGCAGCACAGTGTGCATACTTTGGTCCCAAAAGGCACACTTTTTTTTAATTTGGATCGCCTTTCACTTAGATTCTGGTGCACATTCAACAACATCATGCAACATCATAACATTTAATTCTGTCCAAAGTTGCATAAATGTTTTGGATAAAATCTTGTATTTATGATGAGAAAGTTGAACCACTATATAAAGTCATACCCAGTGGCCAATTCATGTGTAAAAGTGTTTCCTCATGCTTCAGGAGCACAATTTTACAATTTAAGCCTGAATAATCTTGGAAATGCTGTCCCAAAATATGGCCATGCCATCAGGGAAGAAAAACTCCATTTACTATATGTGATAACCCGGTCATTCAGTACATTCAGGTCATCAGCTGACTTTACTTTATCTTATTGATCCTTACCTGAGCAGCTGAAGCAACCCCAGATCATAACACTGCCTCCAGTGTTTAGTCTCAAACACTGAGAAACACTTGTACAGTGGGCACTATGCATGATGGGTGCATTGGTTATATTCATGTAAACCCAAGGTGACAGTGTTAAAGGAAAATAACACAGAAACTCTGTAGTGACCCTGGATAGTAAGATGATCAGTCATGAAAGTATACAAGTGTAACAAATCAATGTTAAATAAGAAGCTTCGGATAAGAACAGATCAGATCAGTCTTTATACAGCAACAGCTCTTAGGTACAAAGTGCAAAGTAGACATTTTCAGATTATTCATTGAAGCAAGGGTATGAGTTAGGCATGAATTGTTTTTGAGAAGCCAAAACATTTTACTAGAAAAGCACTTTTCTGCTCTTTCTATCATGTTACAGGTTATAGACACATCTATCTGGAAGGGATGATGGAAGCATCCATCTTTGTCCATATCTCAGTGCATGATATCTATGGGAAGGTGAGTTTAAAACTCATATAACCAATTTGCTTTCCTCTAGTTAACTGGTTTCTGATTTGGACTAAACGTCATTCTTTACCTTTATCACTACATGTTCAACAAAGTATGTCTAGGATTAACTTTGCATCAATTGGTGCCCAAATGATAACCGGCGGTCTTTGCCAGAATTTTTTAGATTGAAATCATTTAAGGTTTAATTAAAAAGCCCTGTGACTACTGCACAGCTGAGTTATGCAGACTATCATCTAAGCTGTCATTTCTGCAATAAAGCAATATATCGCAAGTAGCAATAACAATGACATGAATTTATAAATGGTCAAGAATACTGTATATACTAATTTAACATAGTATATAAAATAAGTTATAATTTAATTATGTGGTAACTGAGAAGTAGAAAGACCACATGTTTGGCCACATGAAAAATAGACCTTTTCATGATCTTACATCTTATTAAATTTCTTGTCTAATGAATATTGTACAACAGTTAGTTCCCATTGCGCAAGCTGCTTGTACAAGTGGCATAGTGGATGATAACACCTCTAGGATGTTGAAGTATACTGTATGTACTGTATCACTCCGTGTTACAGGTGTTCTTACAGTGGTTAACTACACTAAATGTCAGTCACCAACATGAGTGAAAGTAGGTCTGTATGGAGTACAGAAAAAAGGGGAGAGCAGCCGTCTGCCAAAACCCACATTCAAAACCATTCACAGAAGCACTTTCAGCAAGAAAACACATCTCATAACATTGTCATCTTAAACAACACTTTGTTTCCTTATTAATTGCTTTTAAGTCATTCTGAATTGTCTCTGAGCCGTCAATTTTGACCTGTTTTTACGACTAATGCAAACTACAAAACCAGTTTCTAACACATGACTAAATAGCAAGGTCCTCTCTAATCCCTGATCAAGGGCACTACTTTGTGTGTGGGCCAAGGAATTGTACCCGCTAATGCACTAGCTTTCCATCTAACGTTATTTGGGATTTAATTCCGTAACCCAGAAGTTAACGGAGCTGATATTCTAAAGCGGAATAAGTGGAAATATATAGTAAATCTTTTAAGTTCAACATCACATTTACAACGTCATCGTCTTAGCGACGCAGCCACGTCTGACGTCGGTACGCGGAAGGGTATAAATAGGTGTCAGACAAACCTTCTACAGCTTCCTTCGCTTCACAAGCAAGACAGAACACTGATCCTTCACAAAATACTGATCCACACTATATTTCACGTATACTGATGTGTGTGGCTAAGTGCTGTGTTCATCCGTGCTCCAGGCTCATCGAGCCAGGTGATACACACACTTTGTGTGTGGTGTGCCTAGGCGCAGAGCCTCTACATCTCTGAGTGTCTGAGTCAGACATGGAGGAGTGGGAGGGGCCAGCGCCGCATGTGGTGCACAAGCCAGTGAAACATGATCACCCTATAGGTGATACAGAGCTGCTTGAGTGTTTGTTTGTGTTGAGTGTCTTCGGGGAAAAGGATCGGAAGCTTTTGCTGGACGCGCCAATCTCACCTTCTGGGCTTTTTGGTGGTGCCGTCCACAACGTCGCCACCACTATCACTATCCGGAGGTCTCAGAAGAACGAGGCAGCGTTCTCCAGCATATTCCCTCTCCGGGCTGATTATGTGCATGCCG
>JAQMYK010000037.1:4038012-4051301 GCA_030014345.1 Clarias buthupogon
TCTGAGGAAGTACAAGTTCAAAATGCTAACGCTCAAGCACGTTGTGACCCAGATCCGCCCAGGCGACTGGTTCGTCATGATAGACTTGAAAGACGCGTACTTCCACGTCTCCATCCTTCCTCAACATCAGAAGTTCCTGAGGTTCGCCTTTGGAAGCGAGGCGTACCAGTATCAGATGCTTCCATTTGGCCTAGCTCAGTCACCCCGCACTTTCACAAAAGTAGTGGATGCGGCCTTAGCCCCACTTCGTCTGTCAGGTATCAGGATCTGGAATTACATTCAAGATTCAAGATTCAAAGAACTTTATTAAACCCAGAGGGAAATTTAATTTTTTATTTATTATTTTTTTAAATACATCGACGATTGGCTGATTCTTGCCCACTCTGCGGAAATGGTGGCCCGTTTGAAAGTGCTGGGGTTACGGCTGAACGCCAAGAATAGTGTGCTCACGCCTTCAGGCGTCACCTCTTATCTGGGCGTAATATGGGATTCGACTCGGATGTCAGCCCGCCTCACGCCGGCTCGCATCCAGTCACTCCTTCTAGCCGTCAAGGGCACCAGTCACTGTAAGGAGCTTCCAGCGGCTGCTGGGCCTCATGGCAGCAGCATCAAGCATAATACCGCTCGGCCTGCTGCACATGAGGCCGCTCCAGTGGTGGCTCAAGACCAAGGGTTTCTCCTCCAGAGGGAGTCCGTTCCGCGTAATTCGGGTTTCATCCCGTTGTATTCGGGCACTGAGGGTATGGAAGGAGCCCGGGTTCCTGTCCCAAGGACTTGTTCTAGGCGCCACGTGCCACCATGTTACACTGACAACAGACACCTCACGAACAGGATGGGGAGCGATCTAAAGGGGTCGCTCCGCACAGGACCTATGGAAGGAACATCAGCGCGACTGGCACATAAATACTCTCGAAATGATGACAGTCTGGTTAGCGTTGAAATACTTCCTCCCAGATGTCAGGGGCCAGCATGTGTTGGTTCGCACTGACAACACAATGGTGGTCGCCTACATCAATCATCAGGGGGGTCTGCGTTCATGCTCACTGTGCAAATTGGCGTCCTAGATCCTCCTGTGGGGCCAGAGCAAGCTCCTCTCGTTACGAGCAATGTTCGTCCCAGGGTGCCTCAATCAGGGAGCAGACCTTCTGTCCAGACAGAGGTTGTCGGCAACGGAGTGGCGTCTGCACCCAGAGGTGGTCGAGATGATCTGGAGGGAGTTCGGGCGAGCAGAGGTCGATCTGTTTGTGTCTCACGACACGACCCATTGTCCACTCTGGCTCTCCCTTGTACACCCGGCGCCTCTAGGCCTGGATGCCTTAGTGCATCAGTGGCCACGCAGACGCCTGTATGCTTTTCCCTCTGTCGCACTGCCCCCGGCGGTTCTAGAGCGGATCCGCAAGCGGAAAGTTTGGCTCCTTCTAGTGGCCCCTCGCTGGCTGACCCGGGTATGGTTCTCGGACATAGTGTTTCTCCTGGATGGGCAGCCTCTCCAGCTGCCGATCAGGAGGGATCTATTGTCCCAAGCTCTCGGATCGATTCTCCATCCAAGACCCGAACTGTGGAATCTATGGGCGTGGCCTCTGAAGGGGCGCACCTCATAGACGCTGGCTTTTCCCAGGGAGTAGTCAGCACCATACTTAGCTCTAGAGCCCCGTCCACGAGAAAATTGTACACTGCCAAATGGGGGGTTTTCACCTCATGGTGCAGGAACCAGCTGTTGAATCCAGCTCAGTGCCCTGTGGGGGCCGTACTGGATTTTTTTTCCTGCAGGAGCGGTTCTCTGTTGGGTCAGCCCCGTCCACTTTAAAGGTCTATATGGCCGCCATTTCCGCATTCCGCTCTCCTGCGGGTGGAAGATCTCTGGGCTGTGACCCACTAGTCTACTGTTTTCTCCATTGCGCGTGGAGGTTAAGGCCTTCAGTTCACTCCACCTTTCCTGACGCCGGAACAGGAGAGGCTGAACCTTATCTGCGCAGTCAGAGCTCTCCGTCACTATGTTCACGCCTCCTCGGCGTGGAGACGGTCTGACCAGCTATTCGTGTGCTTCGGTCCTCCAAAATGGGGCTTGCCAGTGACCAAGCATACACTCAGTAGATGGATTGTGGAGGCCATCTCCATGGCTTACGGGGCAGTTGGCGAAGCCTCTCTGCTCTCAGTTCGGGCGCACTCCACTAGGGGTATGGCGGCCTCCAAGTCTCTGGCTGCGGGGGCGATACCTCAAGAGGTCTGCGACGCTGCTGGGTCCACCCCGCACACATTTGTTAAATTCTACGCCGTCGACCTCGACCCAACTCCTTCCTCTCAGGTGCTCTCGGCTCAGGCCAAGCACCTATAAGCATGGCATAGTGGGCATCTTGTCCCCATAGCCGTAACTTCGTGATGCGGCTCAAAGTTCCCCTGAAAGGGAACGTCTTTAGGGTTACGTCTGTAACCCCAGTTCCCTGAAGGGGAACGAGACGCCGCGTCACGTTGCCATACTTATATGCGCCTGGACGCTTGTGAGCTTCAGAAGCTGTAGTAGGTTTGTCTGACACCTATTTATACTCTTCCGCGTACCGACGTCAGACGCTGCGGCTGCGTCCCTAAGGCGATGACGTCGTAAATGTGAAGTTGATTAGATATGTCTTCAAGACGCGATTTCTGGAAGCAATACCCATAGCTGTGAAGCGGCGTCTCGTTCCCCTTCAGAGAACTGGGGTTACAGACGTAATCCTAGAGACGTTTCTCAGTACTGTCCACCACCTCTATGGTTTATTCTCCTAATTGTTTTGGATACATATTACCAGTAAGAATTTAAAACTAGTTTCACCCCTGTTAATTACACTAACTGCCAGTCGCCAGCTCCACCAGCTGCGGTTATTTTTGCCAGTTGTGGAAGGATATGAATTGGTGGAGCAAAAGAACTGATTAAATAAGAAATTTTACATGAACAAATTTTTTCCACATTTTGTCACATTATAACTGCTAAAATAATAGATTTTATTGGAATTTTATTTTGTAGACCAAGACAAAGTGGCAAATACTGTAATTGTCAAGTGGAAGAAAAATGATACATGGTTTTCTAAATGTTTCACAAATAAATATCTGAAGAGTGTGGAGGGATTTTAATAATGATTCAATAATGGAATTGATTTGGTGTAAATGAAACAGAATGCTTAGGGATGTGTTCTTATAGGAAAATAATTAACCTCAGAATGTTTATTTACTCACAGCTGTAAAATTTTGTCTGAGTCTGAATGAATATTTCAACATAATCACATAAAACTGTAATGTGATTTTCACTGTTAACATATTAATAAGGTTTGGGCTTTATTTGTGCCATCTATTACCTTTCTACATTCCAGTGGAGTCCACTAGTCCTCAATCCCAGCTATACCATATTGCACTTTCTAGGAGCTAACAAGGTACCATAAGTATACTGAGTGTGCTGCATGATGCTGCATGATAATACACACTGCATTGTCCGTGTGTGTTCCATTGCCACTGTCTCAATTGTTATTGTGTCTGTTACGTAGTATTTGAGCTTGTTTTAAACAGACTAAATCTACACTATTCAGTTTTAGTTGTTGCTTGATAAGTGTTACAATGTCACAGAGTGGCCTGTTTGTGAGTGTATTATGGCGCCATCTGTGGGTCATGGAGAGTAGGTAAAAAAAAAACAGTTATTTCAAACTGAAGGTTAGATTAAAAGGTTAGATTTCTGCGATCACAACTGCAGTGCCTATATATATATATATAATGGTTTATTCCAGTACTATTTAAATGATGGATGGGCAATTATTTAAAGAAAATTTTTGATTTTATTATTAAAATTATATTATTATTTATAATAAATGATTTTATTATAATATTATGTTAAAATTTTATTCTCCAAGCCTGTATGATGTTAGTGACTTTATGGTGGCTACTCTCTCTCTCTCTCTCTCTCTCGCTCTCTCTCTGTGTGTATGTGTGTGTGCGTGTGTGTGTGTTCCTCCTTGATGTTGTGTGTTCCTCCTTGACAGTCTTCAATATAAATTGCTGACTTATTAGAAATTTGAATTAAATACTGTAGGTTTAAAACATTGCAAATATGTCATATTATCCACCTTATGTTTAATTCGTATAAATAATTTTGACCTTGTCTTCTTCCCCTCAGGGCCGTCAGTTACGGGGTTTCCGAGGTCTATTCAGCAAGGGCTCTAAGTGCTCCGTGGACATGCAGACTGTTCTACCACGTAAACGCTCTTTAGGAAACCCCCTGCTGCGCAGGACGGCTAGTGCTCCTGCCAAGGGACGCAAAAAGACTAAAATGGTAATGTCTGAAACAGCAACGGACAAGGACAAGGAAGAAAACAGCAATGGAGATCTTAAACAACAATCTGTTGAGAAGAGGGAGGGTCCCAGGATGGGCCTCCAGCACCGGCCAGCCTCCATGCCTCTGGAGAGGCTCCTGCAGGGCCGGCTTACTGTATCCTCCTCTGAACAAGATAAACCTGACACTGGTGCCGACACTATAATAGGTAATTTTAATAACTAACGTCCAGACACTGACTCACAATCCCATCATTTTTATTATTATTATTATTATTATTATTGGAATATATCTGTCAGTTCTTTCAATTTATATAACAGTAAGGCTATGTCCATTGTGTGCTGAACCCTAATAAATAACAACACAGGTGTAACAGGGGTTTCAATTAGTATCGGAAAAAGGTAAAACTTGGATGTATGTTTTCAGTATACGTAGTCTAGAAGGAGGCACAACTGAAGTAATGGCTTTATCCTGGTCAACACTGGTAGGGCTTTCCAGAAAAAAAATGGACTAAAGCCCCCTAACAGTTCAACCAGAGCTCAACACTTTGATACACCCTATTAAACACGTTAAGCTTGTTAAAATATTTATCAGATATATATTTTAACAACATAATTAAACAACAGTAATTGGTGAACTAGCCAGTAAATAACACATAAAGAGAGAGAAAGTCGAAAGATTCTAGGGTAATACATGAACATATCGTACTGTGGAAAGGTCTTTAGGAATACAGTAGTTCTCCAGGCCTCCTGAAGGAATTTTTTAACTCCCATTTTAACCACAGTGCCTGTCCCTGAGCAGTTTCAGAGGAATGCATTTTGGGTTGTTAAGCCACACAGTGACCTATCGATTGTTCTTGGTAAAAAAAAAAAGGTGATTAGTACAGCTGGTGACTAGTACTGTATACTGCTGATACTGAATGCTGAGAGACGAGAGGGGAAATGAGGTTGCTGCTGAGGTTGTTACATATTCACCAATTGTATCTTTAGGCACGTTGCAGCCGTTTTTTTTTTTTTTAATTTATTTAATTGAAAATAATTTTCCATACATGTAATATATTGACAATATTATTTTTAAATACTGAAATTGGTAGGTGGCACGGTGGTGTAGTGGTTAGCACTGTCACCTTGCACCTCCAGGGTCTGGGTTCGATTCCCGGCCAGGCTCGATTCCCGTCTCTGTGTGCATGGAGTTTGCATGTTCTCCCCGTGCTTGGTGGGTTTACTCCGGGTACTTTGGATTCCTCCCATAGTCCAAAGATATGCATGGTTAGGCTAACTGGTGTTCCCAAATTGCCCATAGTGTGTGAATGGGTGTATGTGCGTGTGCCCTGCGATGGATTGGCAACCTGTCCAGGGTGTACCCTGCCTCGTGCCCTAAGCCTCCGTCCTCTGCGACCCTGAATACGGGATAAAGCGGTATAGAAGATGAGTGAGTGAGTGAAATTGGTAATATATCTTTTTAACATACAGTGGGGAAAATAATAATTTGATCCCCTGTAGATTTTGTAAGTTTGCCCACTTACAAAGAAATGAAGGGTTTATAATTTTTATCATAGGTTTATTTTAAAGGATAGAGACAGAATATCAATCAAAAATCCAGAAAAAAAACATATTACATAAATGTTATAAATTGAGTTGCATTTTAATAAGTGAAATAAGTATTTGATTCCCTACAAACCAACCATCATTTTGGCTCCCACAGACTGGTTATGTGCTCATGTGATACATAGATTAATTGAATTTAATTTAATTTAATAAGGCACTCCTAACAACAACTCGTTATGTGTATAAAAGCCACCTGTTCACAGAACCTCTACTGTACCTTCCATTCAAACCTCTCCACCATGGGCAAGATCAAACATCAGGGTCAAATAAACCTGCACAAGGCTGGTGTGGGCTACAAGACCAACAGCTAGAAGCTTGGTGAGAAAGAGATAACTGTTGGAGAAATTATTTGGAAATGGAAGAAATACAAAATAACCATCAACTGACCTTCGTCTGGAGCTCCATGCAAGATTTTGCCTCATTGGGTAAGGATGATCATGAGAAAAGTGTGGGATCTCAAGGCAGTTGGGACCACATTCACAAAACAAACCATTGGTACTGTCACACAATACGCTGCCATGTATTGAAATCCTGCAGTGCCTGGTCCCACTTCTCAAGAAGACACATGTACAGTACTCGCCATCTGATGTTTAATAAAGAAACAGAGAAGGAACCTACTCAAGGTGGATTGTGAATGGGTCTTCCAGAATGATAATGACTCAAAACATACCACCAAGGCAACAAAGCAGTGGCTCAAGATGAAGCACATTAAAGTCATGGTGTGGCCTAGTCAGTCTCCATACATTAAGGAAAATTTATGGAGGGAGCTGAAACTTCACGTTGCTTTGTGACAGGCAAGAAACCTTAAGGATTTAGGGAAGATCTGTAAAGAATAGTGGACAAAAATCCCTCCTGAGATGTATGCAAACCTGTTAACCAACTACAAGCAATGTCTTACCTCTGTGCTTGCCAACAAGGGTTTCTTCTCCAAGTACTAATGTTTTTATTTGGGAATCAAGTACGTATGTTTTGCTTGGGAATCAAATACTTATTTTAGTCATTGAAATGCAACTCAATTTATAACCTTTGTATTATGCACTTTTTTTTCTGGATTTATGTTTGATATTCTGTCTCTACCCTTTAAAATAATAAAAATGAAATTTTTTTTCTTTGTTAGTGGGTAAAATTTGCAACAGATAATAATTCTATTTTTATAAATATCATATTTTTTAAATAATTATTTTCCCCCATTTCCCCCATGTGACTATATAGGTAGCATATATGAAAAATATTTTCAGATATATGGACATACAGTATACCTCTCATGGGTGCTCGATTGGATTGAGATCTGAGGAGTTTGGAGAATGGGTTGGTGGCCTTTATATGCTGGGCTTCATGCACATCAGGCAGTGATACACTGGGTGTTCTGGTGCTTTTCTATTGTGGCCAGAACTAACATTTTGTTTATTTGTGGGATCTGATCAGTCAGCTAGCCTTTGGTTTCTGTTGGGATGGGTGAACCTTGGCTGCCGATGATTCTTTGGTTGTATATAATTAACAATCAACTTTATCCAATACACCTAGCAGCAGTGTTAATCTTATACTGTACCTGAGTTTGCTCATTTATCTCTGTATGGGTCACCACAACTTATAGATCTAAACAATTTGTTCAGGAAATGGCTGATACCAAACCAATGACAGAACATAGAAGGGTTATTACAATATCTCTTGGCTTATATTGCACATATAAAAAGTGAAACAACTTTGAAACATTTTTGTTAAGTATGATAGTTTCATATATCTAACATTTCTACCACATGCAATTAATTTTTTCTCAGCCACCTGTTTTGTCTGTGCTAACACATGCTTTGAATACAGGCACCCTTTTCCTCCTCAATACTTTAACTTGCCTTTATCTTGTTCTGTCTTTACTGTTGTTCCTCTTTATAGTAGAAAACTGACTAGGAATCCCAGCAGGTAATCTACAAAACTTACTCTGGTTGCCTCATCTAAAACATCTGTATTACATCTTCACAATGTAATTGGCGTTCCCAAATTGCCCGTAGTGTGTGAATGAGTGTGTGAGTGTGTGTATGTGTGTGTGCCCTGCGATGGATTGGCATCCTGTCCAAGGTGTACCCTGCCTCGTGCCTTAAGCCTCCTGGAATAGGCTCCAGGTCCCTGTGACCCTGAATGCCGGATAAAGCGGTATAGAAGATGAGTGAGTGAGTGAGTGAGTGATTACTGTGATGTTTGCTTTATGGAATTAAAGGTGTATCAGATTATCTTGTTTCCACTGACAACATTGGAAACATGATAAAATTATGGAGAAAAATGGATGTTGTGTACACATTCTCATACTCAAACCCTCCTCTAACATGGTGGCACATTTCATTTGTCCTTGTGAATTGAGTCGATTGTGTTGAGTTTGGTGTTGGTGAAGTTTTGCAAAATTCAGTTACAGCTGCTGACACTTGTTTCTTTATCTTCCACAGATCGGTTGTTGGAGAGGCCAAGGTCTGCTTCTGTGGATCTCCTCATTGAAACCTCTGAACTCCCTAACAACATGATCCACTCTGCACAAAAGGTCCAGCAGAGAGCCACTCAGAATGTAGAAACAGATGAAAATTCTTACTTTGTTATAGGAGGACGTGGTGAAACTTGCACTGATGTCCTTACAGAACGCGTTGGGCATAGATTAACTCTGCAAACCAAAGCTCTTTCTCAAAAGCCTACAGAAGGTCATTTGAGACTCTTGGATCAACTTGACAGTCATGCTAGTTTGCAGACTGAGATCCATCAAAGGGAATCTCCTAAAAGTAACAAAACAAACCAAGCAGCTTCTTCTTCCTCTTCAGGCACCAATGCCATATCTCCGCTTCCATCCATATTGAATCTGTCTAACCACCCAGATCTCAAGTCACTTCAGGACAGTGCTCTCTCTCACCTCATTGATGCTGTGTCTTTAGGCGACGAGTATGACACATGTGGGTCGATATCAGCTCTTATTGGTCAGTTTGAAATTACTGCTGAACAGAGTAACCTAAATCTGTCCTCAGGATCGCAACTCTCTCACTTGTCTGTTCCACCAATGAATAGCCAACTTTTCAGCACCCCACAAAAAAATATCCTGAACTCATCACTAAAAGTCCAACAGCCTATTGAAAAACACCTCCCTTGCAGTCCTGAGACTACTGAATCAACTGTCTTCACAATTCTAGATGAGCAAGTGCTTTCTCCTGTTTGTGCATATGACATACATGTTCAGCCTATTTGCAATAACCTAGAGAAATTGGAGTGCACATCCTCAGGTGACAGAAGATGCCCTCATCTAACCAAGATACCTTTCAGACGAATAGTAGAGAACAGTCGGTGGGGAACTCGTAGAGATAAAAGCTGCAATGCCCAGTGCCAGTCCCCTGCATTTTCAAGAACCCAGCAATATGGATGTTACAAAGACACATCAATAAACAGTACAGCTTCAGAGCGTTTTCTTATGTGTCATGACACTGCCAGCAGCAGCTTGATGGAGGTGGAGGTCAATGTGGATGGAGATCCTTTGGATTCAACTTTGGATACAACTCTGGTACCATCACCTCATGAGTTACTACAGAATTCTCTAAATTTACTCCCGTCAAGCAAAAATTTATATAAACTACCTGAGACATCACTGTTTCATAGTTCCTTCCCTCATCAGACTTTCGATGCCAGCACTCATCAGCTTGACTTCACAGTTAATCAGCCCCAGACAGATAATTGCAACAGAAGTAATGCTACCATATCAGATCATTTTAATCCTGGTATGAACAAAGAGCTCACTTATAGCAATAGGCACATTGAGACTAAGAAAAGGAATGGTATGATTTGCAAGGCAAACCAGTTTCAGAATGGGTTTTCTTCCTCAGAATGTCTTTTAAGGACTCAAGACAATGGCTCTTACATGCCTGGGTCTGATTGTGATACAATCTATAGCTCTGTGGAATACAGAGATACCTTTGCTCCACAACAGCAATATAATAAGTCCTTGCAACAAAACCAAGCTTTGAAACCATCCCATCCTGAAATATTCAAAGGGATTTACCTTGTTGGATCCCAAGTTCCAACAACTCCAAGTCCTTGTAAGTCCAAGAGCTTAGGTGACTTAACATCTGAGGATATCTCGTGCAACTTCCAAAGCAAATACAAGGTCATCAGTCGAAGCTTTATCACTCCAGCTATGCGAGACCAGAAAAAGATATGTGGCCAGTTTAATCAGCCACAGGCTTCAGACACCCTGACAGAACAACTTCGCAAGCTGGTGACTTTAGATGAGGTGGAAACTCCCAGAAGCAAAATCCCCTCTCAGTTGCAACCTACTCCCAAATCTCTTTCAGTGTTTCCAGCAGTGCCGTTGAATTCTGTTGTTTCAACAGATATCTCAAATGACCCTCCTCCATTCCTGTCACGAAAGCTTTCATCACGTAGTCAGAGTCGGGTACGTCACATAGCCAATCGTGCCCGAGAAAGACAGCAGGAAGCACTCAAATTACGATCTGCAGGGGGGACTTCTGATGTGGTTCTTCGCAATAAGACAGTCTGTTCTCAAAATCCCCTTATCAATAGGCATTCTACTGGCTCGTACATTGCTGGGTACTTGGGGCAGGCAGGGCTGGAGGACCGTGGCTTGCCTGAGGGATCCTGCAAAAAACTTTGTTATGGCTACCATGATCAAGGTTATGTTGATGACTCTGTGATCCCTCATAATTCCTGTACTCCCTCTGAGCCTGAGGTCTACTTCCTTTTAAGACTTTAAATTGCCTGTATACGAACTTGCTGACATTGCGTCCAGTTTTTAAATATTTTACAGACCATAAGGCTGTACTTGTGCTTTCAGAATACATACTGTACTACAAGCTCTTCTTTAATGAAAAATAGTGCACTCTTAAGCCCAAGTACAGATATTAAAAAAGATCTAAGTCAAAGCTTCCAGTATTGTGTAAATATTGTCTTATATCCTGGAGAAGAAAATTCTCTTCATAGATTCACTCCACCAAAGTAGTCCAAGTCAAGCTTTTAAATGTTGTCATTTGCAATATGTATTGGAGAATAACAAGTTTGATTGTTACTATTGTATTTTTTTTTTAAGAAGTGTATCTTTTGGTCTCTTGTTTGTCCCTTTTCCAATGGTTATTCACTTATAAGAGGGGCTTCCATTCTGAAATATATAATTCAATTCCTTTTTTTTTTTTTTTTGGATCTTCTTATGTTATTTGTCCATGGTGTTTGTACTGTATATACTGTATATGTTGACATATTTGTCAAATGTGCCCTATTTTTAAGGCCCTATGGGTTTTAGATTTTAAAAGGACATGTGGTGTTACAGCATGTGAACTGTGGACATGTTCAGCATGACTATGCACAGATAATAGATAGACATGTCTGTGCCCTGTTTACGTAAAATGTTCATTTCATTCCATGACGAGAGAAAAACAAAAACTTGTCAGCTGGGTTTGCTTACTATTTCTTTTAGGCATGAATTCAATAATCATTACCAATACATCAGTTTCAAGGGGGAAGAACTAAAGGGTTAAAGTTTTTATTTTTGTAATTGTTTTGATACCAATAGCAAAAAAAGGACATTTGATCTCATAATTTTTTCCCCTTATAAAGCATTTTACAGTACCTGCACAACTAGCCTGACACATTTTCAGGTGGGGGTTGTTAACTGAACATGTTGCGTTTTTAAGTTTGTGTTAAAGGGCATTATTATTATTATTATTATTTTTTGCTCATCAAATGCTTCAGAGCATTTTCTTACCAATGCAATAAAGTACTGTTTGTCATTAAATTAATATGCATGTTTCAGTTCAATAATATTTGTAAAATGTTTTTTATCAATTAACATTGTCAAAAACAGGTTTACATTCGGTATATTGATTCATACTGTATTTATATTGAACAAGCCAGAGGTGAGAGTCACAAGGGAAAAGTCCCTTGATAAAAAAAAAGCTTGAAAGGAACAAGATGCGTAATGGAATTCATATTCTTTTGAGAGCCATGGTTAACAAGATGTGAGGTAAATTATTAAGGATGAAGGTAAGTAAATGAACACATAAGTAAAGGCAGACAGTTCTAAATGTGCTGAAAGGGAGTTCTGTTTGTAAACGAGACTAGAGAAGAGTACAAGGTTTTGATTATAATTACAACAGTATTCAGGGCATTTTATCCACTGAAGCAAGGATTAGACTATTAACTTAAATTTTTTTTTAAGTGTAATCAGTAATAATAAAAGATTCAGGTTTGTGGTTTTATTAACAACCAATGTAACAGACAAACATACAGTACTATGCAAAAGTCCTGAGCTGGCCCTCCTTTCTTAAGTTAAATGAAATTAAATAATATAGAATAAACAAATATTTTACTGCGAAAGGTGCAACGTGGCTAAAAATACAAATTAAAAATTGTCTGTTTATGTAACAACATCAGTAGCAGCCATACAGTATTTCCCTCTCATCTGTTCCAATCACTCAGCATTCAGTATCAGCAGTATACTACGGCCTGATCATCTGTCATCATCTGCACCTCACTGTTTCTCACTGGTTCATGCCTTAATTTAGATTTTTTTTTAAAGTTTGTACAGGGACTGGACTGAAAACAAATACAATACAAAAATTTGACAAATGTAAGAGGTAATAAAGTCCTTTAAAATAAAGCCTAGAACTATTCTACAAGACAACATTAAAATACAAGAAAGTCTAGATCTTTGGAAGCAAAATATGTTGTGCACAGTACTATAAGTGTTAGGCAATACCGTTAAATATAAGGCAAGCAAAAGGTCAGGATGTTGGCAAAAACATAAACTAGACACTAAATCACTAAATGTAAAGCAATCATGATAAAGACTTGGAACTACCACAGACAAAACAATGGAGAAAATAATGCCTGATGTACTATTCAGATACCATTAATCTTAAAGCATATTATTTACTATAATGAAAATCTGAATCTCCCAACATGCCATGGAGATAATAAGATTTGAAGAGATCAACTATTATTATCAACTTCTATGGGCAAAACACAATCCAATTTCCCTCAGCATCGCCACTCAGCTGTGTTAAAGTGTTAATTGCTTATTGTTAACTCGGTTATCTCTAATTCTTGGACCCAGGAGAAGGAGATGTGATTTGCAGCACCTCTTGGAACACTTTAGCCCATGTTTTTAATCTTGTAATCTCTTAGGACTTTGTGGGTATTAGAAATAGATCCAAAAAACGTGTGCAGCCAGAGAAAGGCAGGGCAGTTTAACTTCACCATATCCCATGACTGCTGTAGTCGTTCCTCCTTGCCGGCCCCTGCTGGCATTATTATTATTATGGGTAGTGTGTGAGGTTTTGGTGGGGACATCTGACTCGGAAAGATGTGTGTACCTGGATCACGCACATCACCTTGATACTGTGGGTCTCTCTCAG
>JAQMYK010000037.1:4097318-4108150 GCA_030014345.1 Clarias buthupogon
AGAGTTGCTCTAAAAGCCATGAGTACCACCACTGTTTTACTGAGAACACAAGCCAGACACACCACAAAACTGATCCCAAACAGTGTATGACGGAGCATGCAGGACCAAGGTGCTGGTCGGCCAATAAAAGCTAGTGCACATAGGAAACAGAGTTTAAGTGAGAGCAGGAGCAGGAAGCTCAGTTCAGAGTTGTTGGCACGGACCAGGGGTGTGTCTCGATGATGGAAAAAGGTGGCCAGGATGATAATGGTAAGAGCTGCTCCAGTAGCTGAAAGCACCGAGAGGATGATACCCATGGTATCTTGAAAGGACAGGAACTCCACCGTCATTGGGATGCACTCTGTCCGGTCAGTGTTAGACCAGAACCTCTCAGGACACTTAGTGCACTCTGTATAGTCTGGATAAAAACATAATTAGAAGCATTAAATTGATTAATCAGAGACATCAATTATACTTTTAGGGTGATTCCACAACTGGGGTGCCATTTAATTTTTAACTCATTGGAATTAAGCTTGAAAACTAAAAAATGTAAAAAAAAAAAAAAATAAAAAAAAATTTCCTTAACCATCTTGGACAATGTGTAATGTTTAAAGGTTTTCTTGCTGATACTGGCTTTGTTGTAGTTTTAAATGTGTAGCAGGACTTATTTTCTTCAATTTGTTAAGTTAAGCATCATCCATATTAACTAAATAAATAAACGACAAAAATGTTAAATATAATTTATTTTCTGTGCAGCATGCTGGTGTAATGTTTGGCACTATGTCCTCATGCCTCCAGGGTTGATGGTTCGAGCCCTGCCTGTTCTGTGTGCATGTTCTTCCTGTGTTTCCTCCCACAGTACAGAGACATATAGATTAGGGTAGCTGGATTTTCCAAATTGGCCATTGTGTGTGAGTGTATGTGCTTATGTCCTGTGATGGACTGGCGACCCATCCACGATGTTCCCTGATTTTTGCCCCAGGTCTGCTGGGATACTGTAGGCTCCAGGCCCCCTGTGACCCTGTACAGGATATAGCAGTTTACAGAATGAGGAAGTGAGTGAATGACAGAGAGTGAATCTAGTTTATATTTTATAATGTTACTGTTGAGCATATGGCTTATTTGCAGGGGTACTTAGATAACAGAGCTTAGTAAATGTACATTTTTGTCACATGAGTTAAATGGTTAAAATGGGCAAAAAAAGATGGGAACTAGTGAATTGCCTATGACCTTTACTGTACATATATATTTTTGTACATTTTCAAGATGGGAACTAGTGAATTGCCTATGACCTTTACTGTACATATATATTTTTGTACACTTTATATCAATGGGAAATAAATGACACCCCAGCACTACAATCACCCTTTATCTTAAAAGCATTTAAAATGTGCAATGTTTACAGTGTTTTCTAAGAAATTAACTACTGGCTGGTTAAGTAATAATTTGAACACTGACTTGCTAATATTACTTTACTGAAACAAAAAAGCACTTTTAGAACTGAACAGGAATTTGTGCTGTACATTACCAGAAGCATTGCTGATCTCCCCTGATGCACATGGTATACAGTCATAACAGCAGAGAGGCTTCCCTTTCTGAACAGCCTTCCTAGTCCCTGGGGGGCAGCTCTCACTGCAAACAGACACTGGTACCTGGATAGAAGAGTTTGCATTGATTTTATAGAAAGATTTCAGAACACATAATCGAAAACTGGGGAAAATATTATGAAACAATAGAGAGAGAGAGATAATACATTAAATATATTGTCATACTGATTCTCAAACTTTTTGAACAACAAATGCTAGTCTATGTCAGTGATGGCTGATAATGCCAGAATGTATAAAATGTGAACTTAAATGCATATTATTACCTTATCACCCCAGCCCCCTCCCCAGAACACTTTTTTTAGTTCCAGCTGAAAGTCTCGCTGTGGTTCACTCACTGCATCAAACTGTCCTACTTTAACAAACTTTAGTTTTCCTTCAGTCCCTACATGCCAATTAATTATGTCATAAGAGGCAGGTGGATCTCCGTTCTCATCAAAACCAAACATTTCACCCACTGGTGTTGTGAACTGGACAGCCTTCAGGTAGTATAAAAGCTAAAAAGATAATTCATAAAATAAATAATGCATCAATAAAAAAATTAATAAAAAAACAAAACAAAAAACAGAACAATACTTCACAATAAAATTGCACTGCATAACCTAATACTATAATGAATGTCAAGTAAAAGAACTGATTAGGGTTTAAGCACATCTAAAACAGTCAAATTTTAAAACTTATTGTTAACATATTTTCCTTACCTGCTTAGGTTTTATTGGTTTAATATCAGGACATTCTCCATTCTCAAAAGGTCCTTTGCCAGACTGACATGCCAGCATGTTCTGAATGGCATTTGCTACAGCATACACAGCCTTATAAACATTATACATAACATCAAAATAGATCTCTCCATACTCCACTTTCTCCAAGCCTGTGCACTGTGGTTTTGGATTTCCTGATTGCATGTGCTCCCCAAAGCTACACCCAAACACATCCTCCCAAACACTCTGGACCAGTGGTGACATCAACTGTTCATTTGGCCTCAACTTAGTCAAATAGGAGCCCAAACCCTGAATATCAACTCGCCTCAGTGCAAAACCAAGAGTCCCTGCTAAAGAGATGCCACTCCAAGCAGAGTAGTGGGTAGAGGTGCTCCATGCTTCAGAAGCAATCCATTGCCTGTCAGTGGCATTCATCCTCACAACTTCTCTAAGCAAGACCTCTGTATCAGGTCCAATAGCGAAGGTTACTACCACCCGAGCCTTTGAAGTCTGGATTATCTCCACAATGCGTTCAATCCTACTGGCTGCATGTGATTTAGGGATGACCTGATGGTAGTCTACACAAACACCTAAACCATTTAGTTCCTTCAGCAGCAACTGCACACCACTTTTCCCATAAACATCATCTCCAGAGACAATCCCAACCCATGTCCAACCCATAAAGAGCAAAAGACGGGCCATGGCTTTAGCTTGGAAGGCGTCACTTGGAACTGTGCGTAGAAAGGTGGGGAATCTGGTGTGATCACTGAGGCATGCACAAGAAGCAAAGTAGCTAATCTGATAAGACAAGACCACATAAAAAAATAATAAATTAGAGCAGATAAATAAAATGAATCTTTACTTTGTTGTAGAATAAAAGGTCTGTCAAGGGGCATACCAGATTATAACATGTTAAACTGACTCAATATCACTGAAACAAATTAGTTAATAGTTAATAGTAGACACTGCCATTTACCATTGGGATGTCAAAAACACTTAGTGTATCAGCTACCACTATAGACGCAGAGGAGCGTGCATCACCAATAATGACAGGCACGTCTGGAGCTATTGTGCACAGTTCTCCAGACACTGTCTCCTCCTGTCCTGTCATCAACGCCAGTGCAGCACTTAGCGTACTGCTCTCTGCCAAGCAGGTATCTGAAGCATGGTAGCCCAGTGTGAAGTTGGGCAACAAATATGGATTTTGGTTAATTTCCTCCACTGTGAAGATCATTGTTTGTAGCCAGTGGTAAGATCGTACTTCAACACTAAGACACCGTTAGAGAAAAAATAAACCTTGGTACATTATTACTTGTTGGAGCACTTGTAAATAAGGTGGTAAGCTTTTGAAACCTCAAAAATATGATGAAATGAAATAAAAGAAAAATCATGAAGATTTTTGGGACACTGAAACCATTTTGTAACACATTAAAATCTCACCATTAATATTAATGACTAGTATAATTTTTTTTTTTTTGTTCTTACCTTTGGCAATGGCTTTCCTGCACTCTCTGTATAAACATGTGATCAGGTTCAGGGGCTTGAACATAAATTGGAAAGAGACCCCCGATAATCACATCACCTTCCTTATACAGGCTCCTAGAGATGGGCCTGGTCTGCAGAGTACAGGAGAGCCCAACAGAGTCCACCCAGATCGGCCAAATCAGGAACCCTACTGCCCACAAACACGCATCCACAGCCATCACCTGACCAGATATAGAAAGAGATGGAATTAGTTAAAGGAAGAGAAAGTGGGGGCTTGCATCTCCTGCAGAGACAGGTAGTGAGAAGTGTTCCTGTTTAGTAGAGGTACATTTGCCCAGAGCAAAAAGACATTTGGGGTCAATTTGGAAAGTCCTTGTGGAGCTAGGGTAATTTTCTGGTCCATTAAAGCAACTAATTAGCAAATTATTATTTATTTTTCTCTGTTATATTTTTAAGAAGAAGTTGGATGTAAGTAAATCTTAGCTCAAAATATCTGAAAAAAAAATATTAAAAAGAAATAATCTCCTACAGTATGTTCAAACTTATTGTGTAAAAAAAAAAAAAAAAAAAAAGAGTAACAATAATAGCCACTCCTCATCTTTACCCAGCAGAGAAAACAGGAACATTAAATCAAATTAAAGAAGCACATGTGACATCATGGATAATTACTTTGTTTTTGCTGTAAGGGCTGTAAACACCTTTTCTCTGTTCTACATTTCACCTCGTATTGATCATATTATCAAGGTCATCACTCCTTGGAGCAGCCTCCTTCAATACTAAAGACAAACAAGACCAAATTTTTTTTTTATTTGGCCATAAAACATAAAACATTTTGTCCATGTGTAGCACATACTTTAAAGAGTAGCCGCCCCCTGTTGAACTAATGAATTAGGGTAGTTAAACTGGAAACAAAACAGTCAAAATATTTGTAAAGTCCCTGCTGTGACCAGAAGGGATTTACATCGGCCCTGAATCACTGTTTAAGTTATATGGTAACCACTTTGTTGTAACATAAAATTTAGCTTTGGATTGATTGGTGACACAGTGTTGATCAAATTTATGCAGCAGCTCAGCAGTAACCCTAGGTTTATATTAATGTACTCATGTTCATTGTTGTCATCATCTTCTCTTACTGTATATACCGCTTTGTAACCACCAACCTCAAACTAAACCTTTTTTAGTGTATTTATAATGGCACTGTAAAACAAAATTATTTAGTAAATCTGTAACAACAGCATTGCTCCTATTATGGAGAGAAAAAAAAAAGTTATCGAATCCATTACTTTTAAAGCAGTGCTTGGAGTCCCTCTAGTGGTACTGAAATGAAATCAACACAGTATGCCTCATAAAATGTTTTTAAAAAAAAAAAAAAATAACACCAAGTATATTTTAATGTATATATATATACATATATACATATATAAATATATATATTTTAATTTTAATAACAATAATATTTTAATTTTAATAGAATTTTAATGTAAAACATTTATACACATTTTTTTTAAATCACAATTTACTTTTTAACTTAGTCAATAAATAGAAATTATCCTCAAGGCTTTTCATAAAGATAAAGAGATAAAGAGACTTTATTTTCATTGTAGTGATACAACAAAATTTGTTTGGTAAGTCTCAGAGACCAGCAGCAATAATAAACATGAGAATAAACTAAAGAATAAATAAAAGATAACGAATAAAGAATAAACACAAGGTAATTTCACTAAAATGTATAAATATAACAATATATTCAAAGGAATGTATGTGAAGTGGTCCCTTTAGTGGTATCAAAACCAGGATTTCTGTAACTTTGAACCAGCCACAGGGCTGACATCTGCAGGCAAAGGGGAGGTTTTGCTGTCAATCATGATAGCACCCTGTAAAAAAAAAAAAAAAAATCTGAAATACTTAAAGAGGTGATGCACCATGCTCATGCCCTGAAACAAATAAATTATTCTAAAATAAAATTGTTTATAATGTTGCTGATAATGGGTTACTTAGCTACTTCTATATTTCTTTCCATGAGCTGTTCTGTAAGTAACTAGACAGCTGTCACACACTAATATTTTGTTGCATCATCTTTAGCTTTGTTCACGGCACACATTCATATAGCATTATTTTATAAACATATTATAACATTTACATTATCGCTGAAAAATTTGGGATCACCTGCAAATTTCTTTGTTTTCGTTTAGTGATTTATTTTCCACAATACTGGGGACTTTTTTAATTATAACACATATGGAAAAAGGTAATTATGTAACAACAAAACTACCAACAGCCAGTTGTTATATTAGGACATGGAGGTCAGCCTTTCTGAAACAGTTCATGCAAGAACAGTATTGTCAAGTGCAATTGCTAAACCTACGGTGGCCCAGAAGGGCAAAACATGTTTCCTGTATACGTGCATGATTTTCCCTTTCATGTAAATGATTTTTCCCTTATATGTATATGATTTTCCCTTATATGTATATGATTTTTCACTTGTAAGTGTGATTTTTTGCTTGTAATTGTGTTTTTTCCCCACATATGTGCGTTTTTTTCTGTCTATGCGCAAATACTTTTTCCAGTGTAAGACCTCTCTCATTTAAGTTGAAAGCTAAATGCTAAAGCCAATGCACAAGGCACTATGGCATTTTGAGGCTGACGAAGACACAGTGTACACCGAACCATGCAGCTCCAGGACTTATCATTGTGGAATATACAGTAAATTATAGCATGATAATGTTATAATTTTCATTAAATTTGCAACTGGACACATTCATTAAAAAGAATAGCAATCTCATTTAGACCATTAAACACTCTGATGTAAACAATCAGCTCCATGGCATTGTGACGTTTTGTGCTGGATAGTCAGAGGAAAAAAGGAGCTCAGAGACGAAGCGTTTAGTACAAACTTTTATCTGTTTTTCTTAACGTCACAAAAAACACAATGCAAGAGCGAGAGTAGAATTAAAGGAAAGTGTATGAGTAGAAAGCGTTTCTGGAGGAGAGCAGCACACACGCTCCTATTCCGTCCTCATCTTCTCACACGTCTCTCCAGCGCACGCACCGGGGGCGGGGCAACACACCTTAAAAGGGCAACAGACATACATGTATACATGCAATGGTATATAACGTTGTAGTGACCGTTACAGCATCTCTGTAATATACACCCAAATATGGATTTATAAGACAGCTATTGTCGCTATGCTAACTTACTAATAAAACTAGTGTGTTTATTAATTCATATTTGGACACATATGCCTGATATAAACAATTAGCTCCATTGTTTCTGTAAAATGCTTGTCCAAATATGGAGTTATAGGCAAGTTAATATCACTAGCTAAACGCTAGCTTACTGAAAGTGCTAAGATTTCAGACTATTAACTGTTGCCTAGTGATCTTTAGCCCTGAGCTAATTCTTAGCTGCTCCTGTTATGGGTAATGTTACAGATGATTAATGTATTGTTGAACGCAACTTTTTGTAGTGCTCAACAATACATTAATCACTTATTAGTGCCATATAATGTGACCATGTGTACTGGCATATAATGTAGTGGTATTATCATAGATCTTCTGAATAGTTAGCTACTGTACTGTATGTGCTTACATAATGTATGTAATAGTCAAGAAAACAGGCTTCTATCTATTCTATTATAAAGTCATTAAATGTGCGTTCATACTGCTTATAACAATATGTATGCTTGTGTGTTTTCCTTCTTACAGTGAGCTGTATGGAAATCATCAACATTATTACCCCGCCTCCTCTCCAGTCACAAGAAATTCCCTTATTCATCCAGTCCACTCATTTTCACACACGAACAGCATATCTTCTTTGCTCCTGCTGCAGCTGCTCGCTATTACTCCTGTGTGTGATAATAAAGCTCTCAAAAAAACACTGTCTGTCCGCTATTGGGTTCACTCTTGTTCATCACCGCCTGTGACAGTATACATTGGCCATGACGAACAAAGCAGACTTGGAACAGCTCAGACAGCCTTGCTGGGCTCCCACCAACAGAACATTTAACACATTACTCAAACACTCTCCTCCATCTTCTCACAACTGCAACAGCTCCTAGCTGCACCTCCCCCTAAGGGAGCCTCGTCAAATAGCCACGGCCGTGCGAATGGCGTGCAAATGGCGTGCAAATGGCGTATGGCTGCCCTATGGACCGCATGATCCCCCCTCCCTCTCCTGCCAGAAAGGCATGTCAAGATTTCACAGTAAACATGCCCATTCAAGCCCTATTTATTCATTTACCTGGTGTCACCACTAGATGGCGCTTTGTTCTCAAGAACACGTTAACACAAGCCAGCAATTTAGCTGCACTGAGTTGCAATCACGTGATTTTAACAACCCACCCCCACCCCTGCCGAACTGGCGCTATCAAACTGCACTACAGTGATGAAGATGGCAGCTTAATGGACTATTCGGGGTAAGTGGTGTTTTATTTTATAAAATTTATTTGGGGTAGTTTACAGTTTATTTCCCAGTTTTCTTTTTTATCGGGTTTCGAAAATCACTAGCAGCCCCAGCAGTGGTCAGATGTGACTTCAGATAACTTAATGGTCTGTTTACCAAGTCTGTAGTTAACACTACAGCTTACTGTCAGTGTCACAAACTCACAATGTCACTCCTCTTTTCCTCAAAAAGCTGAAAAGCTTCGAAAATAGTATTAATGTCCCTATTACAAAAGCTGCACTACCCGATGAAGAGTGTTTGTGCTCTCTGAAAATACCTTCAGAATCTGACTGAGGGGGCTTCAGTACTCGGTAAGGTTTGGCTTCAGAGATGAACTAATGCTCATATACGAGTGTTATATCGCTTAACTAATTTGCATGAAAAGCGCATTAGGTAAATTCTCGGTTAATGTAATGCAGACGATAATACAGACAGACAGAGGCTAACGCTAACAAAGTTCAATGGTTAACATTAGCACAGGCAGTTTATTTACATTCCAGAAGTCCCAAAACAGTATTTTACACACTCTGTGGTAAATATGTTTATTAATATCTTTTATTTTTATCACAATTAGATATTCTGTAAATTTTATTGATCTTTGTCTTCACTAAATTCTCCTGTTCTCAGAGCTCCACTGTGGAGGATTGGGTCAGACAGGTGACGGTTGGCCTTTTGGAGCTGCTGGAGGAGCCTGAACAAGCTGCTGAGGGAGCTGTAGTAGGAATGGCGTCACAGTGCAACAGCTTTAGAATGATGTTTGGTCAGGTCTATATTCTGAACATAGAATTGCAAAACGTCTGACACTTTGGGGGAAACAAAGACTTAAACTGTTCCATACAGTTCCATTCTGTCACGCGCTCAGCGCTCATTCAGCGCTAATTTCCCTGAGCTTATAAGGAAGTGCAGCGTGCCACGTCTTTGCCAGATTATTGTGTAATCACGGCTCTTGACCCAACGCGCTCTCTCCTCGACTACGATTCAGCTCCACGCTCTTGGCACGTTTCCAGCACCAGCATGCACGCACTCATTAATACGATCTGAGAACAGCCAACGCCTCGTTCCTGCACCTGCATCTGGATCCGCCTTTGCGAACCGACGGACACCACGCTCTCCTGACAGAATAATCTGGCCATACTATGGATCCAGCAGGATTAGACAGAATGAGACAGGCACTGGAGAATCAAGGCGCTCTCCTTGGTAAACATCAGGAGGAGCTGGTCACCACCAGGCAGACGCTCGCTGACGTCACCGCCCAAATGCAGTGCCTCCAGATGCCTACAGCACAGTCCACACTCACGGATCTCCCGCGAGAGCCACGCCTGCCAGCCCCTCCCACTTACGGCCGGAGAGCCAGGTACATGTAGATCCTTCCTGTCTCAATGTTCCCTGATTTTTTAACTTCAGGCCACCTTCTCTTCTGAAAGATCCCGGGTAGCCTACGTTATCACTCTTCTCACGGGTAGGGCCCGGAAGTGGAGCACAGCTCTCTGGGACGCACATGACTCATGTTGTGACATTTTGAGGACTTTTCTGGAGAAATGAAGAAGGTCTTCGACCGATCTCACGTCGGCAGAGAGGCCAGAACCAAGTTATTACGCCTCCACCAGGGGTCGCGTTCCTCTTATGACTATGCCATCGAAATTCGGACCTTAGCTGCCTCGAGTGGATGGAATGCTAGAGCCCTAGCCGACGTCTTCCTGGAAGGGCTGTCGGAGGCACTCAAGGACGAGTTAGTCTCCCGCCAACTTCCTTCTGACCTCCACGAACTCATGGATCTCGCTGGGAGGATTGACTTGCATCTTCGCTCGAGGCAGCCATCCCAGAAGTCACTCACGGCCAGAAGACCTTCACCCCCCAGGTCACCCCGTCCTTCCTCTCCTCGCACGCAGAGTAATCAGGAGGAGCCCATGCAGCTGGGCTGAACCCGCATCTCCGGTGAGGAGAGACGCCGCAGCCTGGAAAGAGCCTGCTTCTACTGCGGGGGCACAGGTCACATGCTGAAAGACTGCCTGTTAAAAGGAGGTGCTCTCTAGTCAGACTGGGAGCCCTAGAGGGCGCTCCTCCCGACAAACTCCCAGAACCCCGCCCACTGCTCTCTGTAACACTAGTTATGAGCGGCCGACCTCACCCCATCCAGGCGCTCGTTGACTCTGGCTCCGATCGGAATCTGATCAGCTCAGCTACGGTCAAGGCGTTGCAGGTCCCCTGCACTCCGCTGGATCATCCACTGTCCATCCAAGCCCTAGATGGAAGCCCCCTTCCAGCTATCACTCACAGAACCCTTCCACTCACTCTAAGAACATCGGGGAACCATTCACAATAAGTCTCACGCCGCCTTGGTCCTTGGTCTTCCATGGTCCCCAGATTGACTGGATCAAACATGTGATCACGGGTTGGAGCCCCTCGTGTGCCACGTCATGCCTTCACTCTGCATTCCCTACACTCCCGGCTACAGCCAAGACCGAGTACAACCCGGATATCTCCAACGTCCACGCTCATTATCACGATCTCCAGCAGGTTTTCAGCAAAACCCAAGCCATGTCGCTTCCTCCTCATCGCCCATACGACTGCCCCATCGACCTTCTCCCGGGCACCTCCCCGCCCAAAGGCCGACTGTACTCC
>JAQMYK010000037.1:4377157-4387333 GCA_030014345.1 Clarias buthupogon
ATTAAGCTCACAGATCTAGGAAAAGTCATGAAAGGAGGGTCCTGGAATTTGATCGAGTGTGAAGTATTTTTTTTTTCACCCATTGCGGTCAAAATGACCGGTGCTCGGTGCTTCTAGTGTTAAGACAGGTGGCAGTAGAGTTTCTGACTAGTCTGTTTAACAAGACCCAGAGAAATGGAGAAGTGTATTGGTGCCAGTTTTTGAGAACAAGGGAGATGTTCAGACCTGTGCACTACAGATGAATAAAGCTGATGAGCCATACAATGAAGCTGTGGGAAAGAGTGCAAGCTAGGTTAAGGGCAGAGGGAACTTTTGTGAGCAGCAATATGGTTTCATACATAGAATGGAGTATCATAGAATGGAGTATCTGCCATGAGGATGCAGATGGAGAAGTACAGAGAAGGTAAATAAGGAGTTGCATTGTGATTTTGTAAATTTAGAGAAAGTGTATGACAAGGTGCTAACAGAGGAGCTGTGGTATTGTATGAGAAAGTCTGGATTGGCAGAGACGTATGTGTGAAGAGTAGTGCAGGACATGTATGAGAGCTATAAGGCAGTGGTGACATGTGCTGTAGGTGTGACAGAAGAGTTCAAGGTGGAGGTGGGTCTGCATCAAGGATCGGCTTTGAGCCCCTTCTTGTTTGCTCTGGTGATGGACAGATAACAGATGAGGTAACACAGGATTCTCCATGGACTATGATGTATGCAGATGGCATTGTGCTTTGTAGTGAGTGCAGAAAACATCTCTGGGTACTTTGCTGTAACCCTGTTCCCTGAAAAAGCGGGAACGAGATGCTGGATGAAAACACTATGGGAAACGTCTCTTTGTTCCCGGTTGTGAAGCACATGTGTGTCAAACATGACAAAAACATTGGCTTATATAACTTCAGTCAGGTGACGTCATCTGATGAGGTGCACCTGCAGGTTATAAATAGGACTGAACCGGAAACATCCTCAGGTCAATTTTTGTCTGAAAGGACGTCCAGTCACACCCGCAGTGTGGCATTGGAGTGCAGCATCTCATTCACGTTTTTTCAGGAAACAGGGTTACAGCAAAGTAACCCAAGACGTTCCCTTTCAAAAGCTACACTCGATGCTGCTTGAAAACACTATGGGAACGAGAATACCAACGCCGCCGCACTGCAAGTGTCTGGACCCCCCGGGTTGTGTAGTGTGTGCACAGTCCCCCAAGGGGTCTTAGACATAATTCTGGGATGCTAACTCGAGGACGCGAGCCTGGAGTTGCATGGACATCCAACAATAAAATCTGACAAATGTGTGCAGAGAGAACAACTTGCCACATCACACACTTGCTGCAAGGGGACACCTCTTGCCAGAGCAATTGATGAGGCAAGCCCCTTGGTCAAATGGGCCCTATTTACTAGAGACGAAGTGTGCCACTTGCCTCATAGGCTAGGGCACTAGCATCTCTCACCCAAGGGGACGGCATTCATCTAGTGGCGGCCGCCCTTTGGCTGCGGCCCCATATCACATAAAAACCTGTTTTGATTTACGTCACTGGCTAGTGCAGTGGATATACTGTAAATCTGAAGAGCACGAACTGGGCAGAGAAATGATGTCTTCCTGCTCCGGAGCTGGAAATGACGGAAGACAGAGGCTTCGAGAAGAATTGTGCATGGGTGAAGATGCAGAATAGCTTTGACTAGCCAGTTAGCAAAGTCTAAGCAAGCTCGAAAGGCTGACGAAGCCTGCAAATCTCCACGAATAAGCTGGCAACTAAAGGGTGCTTTCCACAAAAAAAAACATCAGTTAGGACATAACAAGTTGAAATAGCGGCTACGTACGTTCTGAGTGTACTAGAACATAAGCCCGAGGTCAATTTTGTTGTAGAAACTCCAGCACTGAAACAATTTGGCAGTGGACTGGGTCTACATGTTTTACTATGCACCAATTTTCAAATACACTCCTTTTGAGGGAATAAGTTCCTCTAGTGAAGGGAATGCATAAAGATGCAACTTGTCTGGACAGCAAGTCTGCTCCCATATTCATATGCTCTGGAATGTAAATTGTCCTGATGGACAGGAACTTTTCCTGTGTCCAAAGCAGAACCTGGTGCGCTAGCTTTCCCGGCGGCGCGAGCGTAGTCTGCCCAGGTGATTATTTATGAGACTACCGTAATGTTGTCCACCCGCACTAGGACATGGTAGCCTCTTGACTGCTAGACGGAGTATTTCAGGGCCAGAAATAGAGTCATCATTTCGAGGCAATTGATGTGTCACGCGAGAAAATGACCTCTCCAGATCCCTTGGGCTGGACGGCCATCTAAGGCCGCACCCCAGCCCGTGGGGGAAACGTCTGTCGTTTGCAAGCTTGCTACAACAACACGGACCTAGAGTGGGACCCAAAGTCAGAGACCGGGGTCCGGACCACATAGAAAGGGTACGAAGCTCCGGGCGCGTAACCCTTATTGCCTCTGGGGATTGGCCCTTGGATGAAATCCCCCGGCTTCTTCATGAAGTTTTGCCTCCTGAAACCTATTCATGACGGATGTAACGCCGTCACCAAACAGGCCGGAAGGCGAGATGGGGACATCAAGGAGGAAAGCACGATTATTGTCTTTGATGCCCGTAAGATTAAGCCACAGATGTCTCTCTGTAGACACCATGGCAGCCATAGAGCGGCCGATAGCACAGGCCGTCTGCTTGGTTGCCCGGAGAGACAGATCTGTGGCTCGGCGTAACGCCAAAAACCCCCTTTCTTCGATGACCCCGCCGGTGCTCAAGTCATTCAGCAGATCAGCCTGGTATGCCTGTAAGACAGCCATGCTGTGCAGAACAGAACCAGCTTGACCCGCTGCCTGAAAAGCTTTCCCCACCAGCGAAGATGTCAGTCTACAAGGCTTGGTGGGGAGCTTGGGCTTTTTCATGGAGGATGACATCCCAGGAGAGAGATAGCTTGCAAGTGTCTCTTCTATCTGGGGCATCATCATATAACCCTGCGCCTTTGCATCCACGACATTAGAATAAATCGATGTCGATGGCCCAAAACACAGGATGAATATGGCATCTTCCATGAACGGTTTAACTCATTATGGAGATCACAAAAAAGGGGAGAGAGCGTCATTGAGGCTCCTCCCTCTGGCCACCCGACAGAAACCTGTCATCTAATTTTGAGCGCTTGGGAGACTCCTGCTCCTGTGGCCATTCGAGGTGTAAGCGTTCAACCACGCGTTAACACCTCTAATAACTCCTGATACGCCCTCTTATAGCTGTAGGAGCGCTCTGAAGGGATAGTTTCCATCTCCGCCAAAGCAAGAGAGGAAGATTTGTCCGTTGCTTCACAAGAAGCGCCGGAGCACGCTTGAGAGGTGGGTGGTAATGGCTCATGATCCGGCGAGAGAGTAAGAGAAAGGAAGGATTCCGTCTCGTGCGCTTCCGCCAGATCAGCACACGAACCCCAGGAACGCACCATGGCTCGTGGTTTCGTTTTAAAGAAGGCGAGCCGAGTGTGAAGGACTTTAATAGGGAGGAGATTGCACTGCTCACATCCTCCCTCAAGCCCGAGGATAGCGTGCTCTTCCCCCAAACACTCAAAACAATAAATGTGGAGATCGCCCTCTGCGAGATTTCTCTCACACAGATGCACACATCTCCTGTTAAACTCTGCCATGTCTATGGTGAGTAATAACTTTGTTTCGCTTTCTTTGCTGAAAAATGCTTGCACACACGCACATACACAATGCGGATCCTGAAGACAAAAAGACCTGAGGATGTTTCTGGTTCAGTCCTATTTATAACCTGCAGGTGCACATCATCAGATGACATAACCTGATCGAGGTTATATAAGCCAAAGTTTTTGGCGTGTTTGACACACACGTGCTTCACAACCGGGAACAAAGAGATGTTTCCCATAGCATTTTCACCCAGCATCGAGTGTAGCTTTTGAAAGAGAACAGGGGGAGAAAAATCTAGAGAGGTGGGGGTATGCTCTGGTAAGCAGAGGAATAAAGGTTACAAGTCAGAATACATGTGCAACAAGATATATGATATAAGATATAATAAGATATAATATATGTGTGTAAATGAGAGGTACACAAGTGGAATGGTGAGGCTACAATGAGCAGAGGTTAAGAAGACGCAGGACTTTAAGTACTGGTGGTCAACAGTCCAGACTAATAGGCAGGTTGGAACAGGTGGAAAAAAGTGACAGGTGGGCTGTGTGATAAAAGAGTATCAGCGAGAATAAAAGTAAAGGATTAAAGGTGAGACCAGTAATGCTTAGAGACAGTGACATTGAGGAAAAGCAAGGAGGCAGAGCTGTAGGTAGCAGAGCTGAAGATGTTAAAGTTCTCTTTGAGAGTGACAAGGATGCATGGGATCAGTGGGACAACCCATGTTAGATGTTTTGGAGATAAAGTCAGAGAGGCCAGATTGAGGTGGTTTGGACATGTTCAGAGGAGAGATTGTAAATATATTGGTAGAAGGATGCTGAGGTTGGAACTGCCAGGCAGGAGGTCTAAAGTAAAACAAAAGAGGAGTGAGAGAGAACATAAAGTTAGTTAGTGTCATAGAATAGGATGCGGGGAATAGGATTAGATGGAGGCAGATAATTTACTGTGGCGACCCCTGAAAGTGACCAGATAAAGAGAAAGAAAAAAATGTTTGGAAGGTCATGAGGCAATAAGAGGGTCCCAGTCACTCCTCAATGACTGCTAATTTTATAATTCTTTTTAGTTTTTAGTTGTACCTTTTTACGAGGGTGTTGGTTTGTCGTATGTAGACATTATTCGATCCACTTAAGTTGGATCAGCTGACAGGGATCAGTTATCGGTTTTGAACATGATGGGTATATCTTGTAAGGTGAGCAGGTAATTAGAAACTAAAGGGGGACAGCCATGGGGTGGCATGTGGCCCATGTCAGTGATCCCAAAGCATAGTATTATGATGGGGAGTGAAATGAGCAGGGTGGGCACCATGGGTGATTTTCACTGACATTGACCATGGAGCTGACAAAAATGTGCACGCCATACAGTGAAAACAATTATTTTATTCTCACTCCAGTGTGGGGCCCAAAATAGCTTTCTAGGGAAGAGAGTGAATTAGGTGAATCACTACCTATTTATCCATTTCTTTTAGAAGTCATTTATGCTGTACAAAACAATTTTTTACAGTACAAAAACTATTTTTTTATAATTACACTTTTAATGTGTAATTATATATAAAAAAAAAAAGAAAGTTTATGAACAATTAGGCTGAAGTCATTTAAACTGATTTTTTTTCTGCACAGATTACATGCTAACAAACTATACTTTTGGCTATTCAGTCAGAAAATTTACATTCTGCAGGATACAAGTAATTACATAATAACAACTGCTTGCAGATTTCACTTAAGTTACTTCACTTACTGTAGAATTTACCATATAAAATTTCAAAAGATTATGGCATGTCTTTAGAAGTTAGTTGGAGTACCTATGTACTTAAATCCTACTTTCAAATTCAGTACAACTATAACATCAAGAGAAAATTTTTTAAAAAGTCAAGAAAAAAGCCAAACATCCTTTGGCTGCTGGGGCCCCACATGGCAGTCTTTAATGAACTGCGTGTCCTGAAGCCTTTCTTTTGTGGCCAGCATTGACGTTTTTCAGTAAGTTTGTGATGCAGTGGTATTTCTGTGGGTTTTTCAGGCTGGCCTTTGGTCCCTGCAGGCATGCATGTGCCCAGGGTGCCATTACATTTTCACCAGTTTGCTGGTCTATAATTGATGCTCTATGTTGTTGACTTCATCTGTCAATGTTTATGGCTAATTGGTATGTGCTGCTAATTATTAAAAGGTTGTAATATATCTTGTTTTTTTTAAATACTTTGTATTTTAAAAAGCATTAGAGCTAAGATGATATATTTACCCTAATAAGCTTAAAACGTGTGTTTAGATGTCGTTAATGTAATTCATGTAATTTACTGTGTTATAAATTTTCTGATGGCTGACTTGTTGAAATTAATTCCTTAAATGCTAAAACACATGCAAGTTGTTATTGTCTGGTTTAATTGGTTTAATATGGACCTTATAGGATTCTCTATAGCAGTTAACGTTGGAGTGTGGTGAACTTTAAATGAATTTTAAAGACCATATATTCTGTTTTTGTTTAATAATATTTAAAAACACAGTACTTTACTGTTAAATACCAAATTAATATAGCATGAACTATACCAAAATGAAATATTACTTACTTTTTTGGCCCCCGTACAGACCAACCTACAATTACAAGGAGGCTCATAGAAACCATAACTTTCAAACTTGGGCATGCATGTTGTGGTAATATTAAAGTTAATATTGATTTAGTATGAGAAGACAAGACAAATATTCAAAAAGACATTTATTTGAATAGTTCCTATTCATGTAGCTTGTAGTGGAAAGCATATAATTACCTGGTACCCTTATGGTTCAAATACAGGTTTTGCGGAAGGGAAGTAATTAAAATTAAATAATATATGCTTACCATGTCTATAAGCTTTCATAGCCCATTGTTTGCATTCGACAGTTTCCACTCATATTATTGGAGTTTTAGAATATGTTTAAAGAGAGGTATTGATAGTAAACCAATCTGCACAGACAAATTTCCAATTATAGCCAGATCTACAAACTAGCAATACTCAGGAATTAATTGATCATATGATTTAAAAGTTATTATTTAGACTATTAACTTACTTTGCTTGTGCTTTATTCATCATTAGTTTTTTAGTGTTCTTTTCTGGTTTCAGTATGATAATATAACATTTTGGAAGAAATATACAAAACAATAACCCAAAGCTTGAGGCCAAAATGGCAAATATTTCTACAGCTACAGTGAATTTTCCAGGAGAGCTGACATAAGCTGGAATAAAGGTGATCCACACTGCACAGAATATGAGCATGCTGAATGTGATGAATTTGGCTTCATTGAAATTATCAGGTAATGTCCGGGCTAGAAAAGCTAAAAAAAAACATAAAAAAGCCAACAATCCTATATAACCTAACACAGTCCAAAACCCTACAGTAGAACCCAGATTACATTCTAAAATAATTTTTTCTTTGTAGCTTTTTAGATTTTTGAAAGGGAATGGAGGGGAAATAGTTAACCAAAGCACACAAATAAGGACCTGTATGAGAGTGAAGACAAGAACACTGAGTCTTTGCTGTGGAGGCCCAAACCATTTCATTACATTACTGCCTGGAACTGTAGCCCTGAAGGCCATTAACACCACTATGGTTTTTCCCAGAATGCAGGAGATGCAGAGGACAAAGGTGATCCCAAATGCAGTGTGGCGGAACATACAGGACCACTCAGAGGGCTGACCAATGAAAGTAAGTGAACAAAGGAAACACAGAGTCAGGGAGAAGAGCAGCAGGAAGCTCAGCTCGGAGTTGTTGGCTTTGACTATTGGAGTATGATTGTATCTAAAGAATATTACTGATATTACAATTGTGAGTAATGCACCAATAATAGAAACGACTGTTAGCAAAATTCCCATAGTTTCCTCATAGGATAGATATTCAATGTCCTTCTTTATACATTCATCTTTCTTTGAATTTGACCAGTAATCCTGAGAGCATTGTTCACATTCAATAGCATCTGTCATAGATTTAAAAGAAAAATAAACAATACCATTAGATTCACTGGGAATATTTTCAGCAAGATTACACCATTTAAAAAATCATCTCCAGTGACATTTTAAAATATTTTTTAATAGTTTGCTTTCTGGATGTCTTTTCTACCTGTCATATTGCTGATCTCTCCTTCAGCACATGGTATGCAGTCAAAGCAACAGATAGGCTTTCCTTTTCGTACAGCCTTCCTTGTACCTGGAAGGCAGTTCTCGCTGCATACAGATATAGGTACCTATGATTTAAAAAAGAAAATGGCTAGAAAGAATAGACATTATAAGACATTGAAGAAATGCTGTATGAAGACTCTTCACAGATAGTTAAGAAAATGATTTTCTTTATTTTACTCACCTCATTGGAATTTTGGGACCAAATTATAGTGCTCATGTTTACTGCTAATTGATGACTAGGTTGAGTGGAGTCATACAGTCCAACGGTAATAAATTCATGTTGATTTTGTTTATTTATTTGCCAGTTTATAATCTCATATTTTGCAGGAGGGTCACCATTTTTATCAAAATAAACTTCATCCCCTTCTTTGGTTTTGAAATATACCATTTTAAGGTGGTCTAGAAACTAATACACACACATTTTATGAATTAAGTTTCATATATAATGATATTTGAATTAATATTGTGCCTGTTGTCATTGTAATAAGCATTGGTTATTTACTCACTGTGAGAGGATCAGGCTGTTGCTTTGTGGGACATGTTTTGTTGCAGTGTAGAAGGTTGTGTAGAGCATGGGCAATGGCATAAACTCCTTTATACACATTACTAAAAATGGGCATCAGCGACATGTCAGTGAATGCGTTTTGCACATCAGAGAGTTTCTCCTCTCCTGTGCACATTGGCACACTCTCTGAATCATTCTGCACTGTATATTTACAGTCAAACAGAGCCTCCCAGAATTCAGGGAAAATATCACTGCCTACAAATTTCAGTGGTTTTACATCCAGGATGAAATCCTTCAGACCTGTCAACTTTGCTTTGGGTATAGCTAGTCCTATAGCTCCTTGGAGTATATTTTTTTGGTCTAATTTGGCTAACTCCGGGTCAAAGATCCAAGCCTCTGTTCCTACCCACTGATATCCAGTGATGTTGTGTTCAAAGAATACATGCAAGAGACTCTCCAAATCCCAGGTGTCGAGAAATCCAACTATTACACGTGAAGTGGAGAT
Source organism: Clarias buthupogon (assembly GCA_030014345.1). Classification (NCBI taxonomy): domain Eukaryota; kingdom Metazoa; phylum Chordata; class Actinopteri; order Siluriformes; family Clariidae; genus Clarias; species Clarias buthupogon. The sequence continues at coordinate 4,385,940 of JAQMYK010000037.1, forward strand.
TTTAATTTGGTCAATGATTCTCAGCACTCTTTCTTTTGAGTATGTTCTAAAATATGGAAGTGAATATTCCAAGCAGATACCCAACTGCTCTGCAATTTCAGTAAATGCAGCCATGCCGCTGTTACCATAGTCATCATCTCTTCTTAATGCTCCCACCCAGGTCCAACCAAAGTATTTGACCATTTCTGCTAGTGCTCTGCTCTGGAAATAATCACTGGGAATAGTGCGCAGAAATGAGGGGTATTTCCTTTTGTCACTGAGACACTCACAGGTGGCATAATGACTGATCTAAAAAATTATCACATATAGGAGTAATTTTTGTGCTTCATCATACAGGAAAAAGGTAAACTGTCAATTACATATTAACTGTGCACCTTTCATCAATGCAGTAATTTGCATTGATAACCACTTACACAAATACTTACTATAGGAATGCTGAAAGGCCCAATACTGTTTGCTATAGCCATAGACACAGATGAATAGGTTTCTCCTATTATGGCTTGAACCTGGGCTGGCTTTGTGCAGGAATTATTTAAAATTGAGTTCTTATTCCCATTAACAAGTGCCATGGCTATTCTAATCCCTTGTGCTGCTAAACTACATGTATCATAGATCTTGTAACCCAGAGAGACACCTGGCAGTAAAGAAGAACTGTTGTTTATCTCCTCTACTGCAAAGATCAGTGTCTGGGAAAACTGTAGCGCTCTCAAATCCAGGCTGTTCAGGAAAGTCAAATAAACAATGTAAAGACAAGAATGTTATTTGATTACATACATCATTGTTTAGTGTGATTCTATTTATAATAAGCACTAATTTGCTAGTAGGACTACAGTATGCTGCTTACCTTATGCACTTCATTGGAGGCGGCATGACCACATAAGATAAATCAATGGTTTCCCAACTACTATAGAAGGGAAAGGCCCCTCCAACAACTATATCACCATCCTTCCATATCTGTGGATATACAGGCTCCCCTTGTAAGCTACAAACAGTCCCATTCACTCTGAAGAAATTAATAATTGACATTACTACATGTAAGACAGTAAAGACAGACTCCATCAACCTTTTTAGATAAAAGAAAATGATGATAATGTTTAGGAGAAAGTATCCTGGGTCTGATGATTGGCTGTTTGATCTGTATTTATAGTTGATGACGATTCTTGGTATTTATGCAGATGTAATGAAAAGTCCCGATGGTAAAATTACACTGTGGGCTATGCAAAAAAAAGGAAGGTGTGACGTTTAAATGTGAGTGCTGAAAGAAGCAGGCCTCTGTGTCTGGTTTAGCCTGTTTCCATAGTTGTTGGACAACATTCTTACAGATGTCGCCTTTAAGACTGCGCGTGTTTTCCCGCGAGATTCCGCATTTTAGCGCGCGGCGTGCCGCGTCTTGC
>JAQMYK010000037.1:4508989-4520793 GCA_030014345.1 Clarias buthupogon
TAATGCAGCTGTCTTTGTTTTCATTAGACCAGTACTCTTGAGGACAGATGATACAATCAGTTGCTCCTAAAGTAGAAAAACAGTATGGTGAGATATTGATAAGTATCAATGTAATTATATTAGCACTAGCAGTCACATCACCTGTTGTATTTGATATAGAGCCATCAGCACATGGGATACAGTCAAAGCAACACACAGGTAAACCTTTAATTTGTGCTTTCCTTGTGCCTTGTCGACAGATTTCTGTGCAAACAGCTTTTGGAGTCTGGGACAGTAAAAGCATATGTTAGATTATGTAATTTAAGACATTTCTGTGTTTTATTATAATATATTAATGTTACCAGATTTCCTGTGCTCCAGATAATGTTGTCTTCATTAATCATGAGTACATATTTTCCATTTGCAGTGGTGCTGAAATGGCCAACAGGAATATGCTTCACTTTCCCTTCTCTTAGCTGCCAGTTTATGACTTCATATGAAGCAGGGGGGTCTCCATTCTTGTCAAAGAACACTACCTCCCCAAATGGATCCACAAAACGTACTTTTTTTAACTGATCAGTTACCTTTTAGACAAAAAATAAACTATACTTAATGAAAAGTTTAAATTAAAATTAATGCCAAATTATTGCTTTGATGCAGTTAAAACTCACTAGTTTAGGTGTTATCTCTGAGGCATCAAGACACAGTCCCGAGACATTGCTTTTAGGGTCTTCACAAAATATCCCCTGATGTAGAGCATGTGCAATTGCATATACCCCTTGATAGACATTATATGAGACTCTAAGTTGTGTTACATCAAAAAATTTGTTTGTGTAATCAACTTTTTCTGTTCCTGAGCACAATTTTGTATTATTTTCTAAGTAATTTACTGATGATGGAGGTCTACAGCCAATCAATGCTTCCCAGAAATCACTAACAAAAAATGATCCCAAATCATTATAAGGACTGATATTTTTGAGAACTGGTGCCAGTTTAGGAATGGCCATCTTTCGGACCACAAATCCTATTGTTCCTCCAAAATATTTAAACATTTCAGGAGTGGAAAGACTGTCTGCAGTTACCCAGGCTTCACTTCCAACCCACTGTATTCCTGTAATGTTTTGTTTTGCCACTTCTTTCATTAAAGGATCAATATCTTTCTCCGGCACAAATGCAAGTATCACTTTAACAGTTGACCGCTTTATCAGTTCAACAGCTTCAAGGATTTTACTTTTTGGATATGTACGCAAAATCTTGCCAATAAATGCTATACAAACCCCATGAGCCTCAACTTCCTTTGTGAATGCTGTTATTCCATTTAGCCCATAATCATTGTCAGAGTGTATAACTCCAATCCATGTCCATCTAAACCACTGGACAAGGAAAGCCAAAGCTTTTGCCTGGTAATAGTCACTTGGTATTGTTCGGAAAAATGTAGGATATTTTGCCTTGTCACTCAAACATGCACATGTAGAAAAGTAACTCACCTGTTGAGGACAATTATAAAGCCTTTAATGCTGTTATGGTAATGTGTAATGCTGCATTTTCACATTAAAAGATGTTGCATAATATTTTGTATTACCAGTGGTATTTTGAATGGTCCAACTGCCCCAGCAACAGCTAAAGACTGGGTAGATCCTGATTCAGCTATGAGAGCTAATATGGGAGGTGGATGACATTGAGAGAGGTTTTGCTCTGATGTGCTCATCAAAGTGAGGGCAGCTCTTAAAACATTAGTAGGAGAAGAACAAGAGTCCACAATTATATATCCCAAAGAAATGTTTGGAAGCAAATGAGCATCTTGATTAATTTCATCTATTGCCAACATCATGATTCTTGTCCACCGAAAGGCTTCTAAGTCAAAACTGTGGGAAAGATTAGTTCAATGATCAATACACAAGTTAAGAAGGTTAAGTTAGGAGCTAATATTTACTTATATTTCAGCTTAAAAATCATTTCAAACTTACCCTTTACATTCTGCCACTTGTGGTTTGTTTTCAAATGAAACAATTATATTCTCCTGTCTTGAATAAACTGGGAAAATGCCACCTATCATAATATCACCTTCTCTCAACATGCTTTGCACTTCAAATTTAGCCAGCAGTTTACATGCAAAGATGATTTGTGTACAGAAAAGACAACACAAATAAATGTTTTTAGGTGTGCACATGTTTGGACAGCAAATTAAAGTGGACAAGAATGGGCACCCCTTATTTTATAAACAGTGTACCTGCTAACTGCGCAGGGATAGTCCTTAGAGGTGTGGCTTTCCTTCACATTCACTTTTCCTTAGAGGACATATGCTGATATTTCTTCAAGTTATGTTAAATTTTTTATTATATTAAATGCCCACACACAGTATAGATTTTGTGTGTGTGTGTGTGTGTGTGTGTGTGTGTGTGTGTGTGTGTGTATGTATATATATATTGAACAAATTCCCCATGATCAAGAACATTTTTGTATGACTCAGTACTCCAATACTCTCCAGTGTGCCTTTGGAGAGGCCGGCTATTAGACGCACATTTTGAAAAATGTCTTCTCCTTCATTATAATCCCTGGTTTGAAGTGAAAGAGTTAACTAGACAGAACAATGGTTGGGTGAGTTCATGGGGTCTGAAAAAACATTTTAAACATTTTAGACTAGAAAACCTAGGTCTATGTAACCTATTTTATTAAGTTCTACATGTATGTACTTTAAAAGCATATGCATTTTTAAAGCATAGTAGTTCAGTTCTGTGCTATAATTTAAGTAGGCAAATATGCACTTTAATTTAAGTCATTCATACTTGTATATGTGTTTAAAAAGCCTATCAATTAAAATTTGAAAGTGATGTATGTGTTCAGGTATGTGATTTAGGCCTACAGTGTATATACTGGTAGTGTCATAACTTGAAGCATCTGTGGGAATATGTACTAGGCTAGCTACTTTTACATTCCTTTTTATGTATGTACAATAAATGACTGTGAATGGGGCATTGTGTCTGTTATTCCTGCTGATCATGGCTTATGGATTATGGGCCAGATTTGGCTGTGTGATGAATGTAAAGTAAAAGGTCTTGACTAAAACACCATGCATGAGGAATCACTTTTCATTTTCTGCAATGAAAGAGTACTCTAACTAGTTACTTTTCTCAGAATGTAATGCTGTAAAGTAACTTATTACTTTTTAATGACAGTAATTTTGTAATGTAATTAGTTATTCTTAAAAGTAGCACACCCCAAAACTGATTCTCATATTCAACCAGTATAAAATCCAAAACATTTAAATTAAAAAGAAAAAAAAAAAAAACCCTACACATCAATATCTCACCATATTGAAAAAATATCACTGTTGAATGATAAAGGGGATAAGTTAGAATCTGATTTTATTACATCAAAATAAAAACAGTCCATTAAAGCTTTTCATAGACTTAAGATTGTTTAGAAATACAAGTTTGCTCATTTTCATTTACCCATAAGATGTTGCTTGGTATTATTTTCAGCTTTGAGTAGTATAATATAACACTTTGGAGCAAATAAACACAAAAGAAGTCCAAAGCTAGATGCTAAAATAGCAAATATTTCAACTGCTGTAGTGAATTTACCAGGTGAACTTACATAGGCAGGTATAAATGCCAGCCACACTGCACAAAATATTAACATGCTAAAAGTAATATATTTTGCTTCATTAAAATTTCCAGGCAATTGTCGAGCCAGAAAGGCCAAAATGAAACACAAACAAGCCAAGAACCCAATGTAGCCAAGCACACACCAAAAGGCCAGCTCAGATCCCACTCTGCAGTCTAAAATTATCTTAGAGCGCTGATACTGTGTGTTTTTATAAGGGAATGGAGGGGAGAATATAAGCCATGCAGCACAGATGAACATCTGGACCAGGGTGCAACTAAAGATGATGATTCTCTGCTGAGTAGGTCCAAACCATTTCATCACATTGTTTCCAGGCTGGGTGGCTGTGAAAGCAGCAAGAACCACTAAGGTTTTACCCAGAATGCAGGAAATGCAGAGCGAGAAAGTGATGCTGAAAGCAGTGTGACGTAGCATGCATGACCAGGAAGTGGGCTCCCCAATAAAGATCAATGCACACAGGAAACACAGGGTCAAAGATAAAAGGATGAAGAAACTTAGCTCTGAGTTGTTCATGCGCACAATGGGAGTGTGTCTGTAATAAAAAAAGACTGCAAATACTGATAAAGTGATACAAGCCCCTACAACTGCAATAATGGTCAGAGTTAACCCCATTGTGTCATAGGAAAGGAACTCAATGACCTTGGGAATACATTCTGTTCCATCTGCATTAGACCCATAATCTTCAGGACAGGCCACACAATCTATTGAATCTTAAAAAGAAAAAAATATATATTTTATATATATAATATAAGATAGTTGGAAGAAGTTGCATTTAGATTATTAATTCTTCTAAATTATACTTAGACCACCAACCTGTCTGATTACTAATCTTGCCACTGTCACATAGTACACAGTCAAAGCAGCACAAAGGCTGCCCTTTACGGAAAGCCTTCCTAAATCCTGGAGGACAGTTGGTACTGCAAGCAGAGACTGGCACCTATTTGCCAAAAAGTGAAAAAAAAAAAAAAAAAAAAACATTTTGTGGGTCAAATTGTGGGTCTTACACATAAGCCTTCAGTATAACATTTTCTCTATAATAAAAAAAAAATAGTACATAGTAATAATTGAACTTTAAAGTAATTTTTCCTGCGATGGATTGGCACCCTGTCCAGGGAACTACATATAAGTTATCTTTTATGAAGTTTCTATTTGTATGACATGTATGCTGAAGCATGTCATACAAAGTATGTAAGTAAGGGGCCGAGCCCAACTCCTGTTCCAAGTTTTCCCTTCCTGATTTTTTGCATATTTGTCATTTTTCACATTAAATGATTCAGATCATCAAATAAATCATTACACAAAGATAACCTATAAAATTTTATTTTTAGAAAGCTATGTTCAATTTTATTTGCCATACCCAGGCCTAATTACCGCCAGAACTGTTGAACCAAGAAATCACTTAAATAAAACCTGTCTGACAAAGTGAAGCATGTTCAAAAGAAAGGTCTTAAAAATGACCTCTTCATGCCACAATCTAAATGTGTAAATCTAATTGTGGGCAGTTTACCATAATTACCCCTGCAGCATAATGATGACTCATCCAGGAGCCCATAAAAGAACCTAGAACAACGTCTAAAAACTACAGGCCTCACTTGTCTCAGTTCTTTGTTCCAAAAAGAACACAAAGCTCACATTTGCCAAAAACATCTTAATTATCCAAGAAATTTGTCCGTAGCTCAAGTGCACTACAGTAGGAGGACAATGATCCAAAACACACCAACAAGTCCACCTCTTAATGGGTCAAAAGTAAATAAATTAATTAATTAATTAATTAAGGTTTTGAAGTGAAAGTCTGGACTTAAGTCTGATCGGAATGCTGTGGCATGACCTTAAACAGGCTGGCTATTCATCCTTGTCAACATGCACCCTCCAATATGGCAGAATTAAAACAATACTGAAAAAAGGGTGGGACAGAATTTCTACATAGGGATTTGAAAGACTTATTGCCCTTTATCACCGCTGCCAAGGTTTAGGGGTAATTACATTTTAACATAGGGTCATCTTTTCACACAGCTTTTTCGCCATAATGAATGAATTAATCAATTAATTCATTCAGTAGCATTCAAAAGACAAGCCCCACATGTTTTTGAGATATCAAGATAAAGAAAGGAATGTAGAAGTCAAGCATTTTAGTCTGCTATTTTAAGGAGCCATGAGGCTGTAACCACTCTGTGTATGCTCTGTGACCTGTGTTTTTTATCTCACCCTCATTGTCAACAAATGCTCACCACTAACACAGATAAACTGTTAAGACTGTTAGAATTTATACATTGTAAATAAACACAAAATATATACATATACAAATTTTATGGAGTTTAAACTATTGTCCTTGTCTATTTTGACCAGCATTTAAAAGCTCCCTGGTTTCTTGACTACAGTAAAACAGCCTTTCACTAGCAATCTTTCACTCAACTTACCACGACTTGACCATATAGAACTTTAACAGTTGGTTTCTCATGTATTGAACAAAATTTTGAGAGCAGCTTGCCTCATGTTTGTCTCCAGCCCATGTAATATTCGTGTTGTAAATGATCAGCTCATTCCCTTTACGAGCCCCATCATACATGCCTACTTTAATCAGTTCAATATTGCCAGCCGTGCCCTTCTGCCAGTTGATCAGGTCATAGTATGGGATTGAATCACCATTCATATCAAATTTCACCAACTCTCCAGAAATAGTAAATGAGACTTCTTGCAGGTAATACTGGAGCTATGGAACCACAAATGATAAAAAGCAAAGAGTAATATTAACCCAGATACACATAAAACAATATTTCAAGCTATTCAGTTCTAATAGGAAGTCAGTTCAAGTTCTTTATTGTAGGTAGAAAATATACAGACATTATTATCAGAATAATTGAAGTTACATACTGAACTAGATGCCATATTTGTGGGCTGGAAATATTTAATTATCAATAAAAAATATTTATTGATTGATTCATTTTGTTGATTGATTTTTGAGAAAATATTATGAAATTTCAGTCACCTGCCAAGGGTAGACATTACTATTGTCAGCACATGTGGAGTTGATAAATGGCCCATTTCCATGTTTGCAGGAAACAAGACTGTGAAGGGAATGAGCAATAGCGTACACACTTTTATATATATTATAAGAAATGCGAAGATTTGATGCATTCATGTAGGCTGAATGTTGCTTGTTGAGTGTCTCCTGCCCAGAACAAAGGGGTAACTGGGTACTTTGGGTAAACGTGGCAAAAGGAGCACACCCATAAAGAGCACCCCATAGTTTCTGCACCAGAATGTTGGAGGGATATCTTTCAGGATTCACCGTTGGTAGATATTCCTTCAGCTTTGGAATATAGCCCTCCCGTACCCCAAACCCAATCATGCCTCCAAGGAAGGGGTAATACTCACTTCCTGTGAACACTGAAGCTGTTGCCAAGGCTTCACTTGCAATCCACTGAATTCCAGTAATGTTCAACTTCATATAGTCCTTTATAAATGGTGTGAGCTCCCCCTGAGCTGAAAACACAACTACCACTCGAGCACTGGAACTATTCATCACACGGATTATTTCAATTCCTCTCTTGCTGTTGTATAATAGGGGAATCATCTCCTGATAGGAAACACACACATTTGTACCCTCTAGTGCCTGAAGCAGTCCATGCAAGGCAGTGTGGCCATATACATGATCTCCTCGCACAATACCTATCCATGTCCAGTTGAAATGTACTAGTAGCTTGGCAATGGCTTTCACCTGGTTTGCATCACTGGGGATGACCCTAAAAAAGGTGGGGAATTCTCGTCTGTCACTGAGGCAAGCACATGATGAGAAGTAGCTGATCTGAAAAAGATTTTCACAGGATTTTTAAATGATATGTAATAACAAATGAGCAATATTTATGCTAATTCACATTGTGACTATGCAAATCTTTGTACGTTTACATCTGTCCTGAAACCATTTCAATTATTACTGCTCTGTTCACATTAACTTGCAGTCACATAAACATGAAAACTTGATTGTAGCTCTCTTTCTCTCTCCCGCCCTCTCTCTTTGACCCAAAATTAGTAATGCATTACTTATGTATTTGAACCACGCAGTAAAATAAATAATACTACGTCATTGCACAAAATGCATACTGTACCATTGGAATCCTGAAAAGTTGTAAAACTCTAGAAACAATAGTAGATTCAGCTGATCCAGATTCAGCAATAACAGCTAACAGTGGACTAGCAGTTGAACACATGGGTTTGTGTGCTTCATTTGGTCCATTCATAACAGCCAGAGATGCTCTCTGAGCTGTTAATGGGTATGCACAGGAATCAAAAATTTCATAGCCCAGACTGTGGTTAGGCAGCAGTTCAGTACTGTTGTTAATTTCCTCCACAGCAAGCTTCAAGGTCAGAGCCCAGCGGAAAGCCCTGGGATCAAACCTGCAAAAATCAATGGGAGAAAGTACCTGCACTGATAAAACACTCACAGGCAAAGTGCAAGTGTCCGAAATAAAATATGGAGTATGTTATAATTCTCTGTTCTCCATACGGTTAGTTTGGACACCACTGCTAATTCAGTGTTTTTTGTTTCATGATTTATTTTCTACATTCTAGAACGATACTGGAGATTTCAATACTATGAAATAACATACATAGAATTAGATTATTAAGTAAAAACAACATCAACAGTCAGTGGTTATTTTAAAAATGAAGATCAGCTGTTCTGGCACAGTTCTCGCAATAACAGTATTGTCAAGTGCATTTGCAAAACCCATCAAGCACCATGATAAAACTGGCTCTCATGAAGCCCATCCCCAGAATTTCATTTAGAGTTATTAGCCTCAACAATTACTAATTAAAAGCACCACAGATTAGAGCCATGATGATTACAAAGCATAAATGGCATCTCAATATCAGCTGTCCAAAGGAGATTATTGCATGTTTTGGATGCCTTCAGCATCGTTTTACAATGCAGAATGAAATTAAATTCAGGAAACACCATGGAATTAAAAGGTGTGTCCAAACTTGTAGTGTATATCAATAAATGAAAACACAAAACTTTAGCCAGTTTTATTAAGACATTTCTACCCATTACACTTCACTGGTCCGGGCTTATATGTCATGTTCAAATCTGGCATTTCTTGTTCGGAGTGAAAGGGGAAGATACCCCCAATAATAAAGTCTCCATCAGCAATGAAACCAGGCCCCAAATTGTTCTGCAGAGTGCAATAAGGATCCAAAGAAAAAATTAAGATAAAAAAATGGAGCACCAGTAACCACATGAGTATAGAGGCCATCCTCCCGGTGAAAGTCTGACTCCTTACACTGTGTAGAGAAAGAGAAGACAGCAGTGCTTTATATGCTTTCCTCTATCTAATCATGTGCCAGTCATGTGCCACAGTAATCCTGGTGGACATGGTGCATTATGTATGCCATTAAAATTTCTTTGATTTTGTGTATACTTACACAAGAAAGAAAGGTTGTGTAGTACAATATATCTGAAAAACAAAGAATAAAATAAGGAAAATGATAAAAAATACAAAGGATTGTCAAACAATAACAGGATATTACATTTATCACAATGGTATTTGAATTTTCTTCCACACCAGAATTTATAGCTCATACACACATTTCTAAATAGATCTATGATTAGATAGATCTTTATATGTGTGTATAAGCTATAAATTCAAAAAACATTGAAATAAATTTAGTATTCTGTTGTTGTTTACTCAAAATCACATAAACGTGAAAACTTGAATGAATCTCTCTTTCTCTCTCTTTTTTCTGAATTAGAAATACATCACGTATGTATTTGAACAACGCATTAAAATAAATTATAATACATCATTGCACAAAATGCTTATATTATGACTATAAGTAAACATTTACAATTTCTTACAATTGTATTTGAATTTCCTTACACACACAACAGAATTGATAAGGTATATCTATTTATAAATGTGTGTATATGCTATATATATTGTGTGTGTGTATATATAAGCCCACACATACAAACACTATAGAAGATAGCATGGTGGCTTAGTGGTTAGCACTGTTGCCTTGCATCTCCAGGATCTGGGTTTGATTCTCGCCTTGGGTCTGCATGCATGTGCATGAGTTTGCATGTTTTTTCCCATTATTGTTGGGTTTCCTCCGGGTACTCCGGATTCCAAAGACATGCAGATTAGGTTAATTGGTGTTCCCAAATTGCGTGTAGTGTTTGAGTATGTGTACAGTATGTATGTATATGTGTCCTGTGATGGATTGGCACACCGTCTAAGGTGTACCCCACCTCATATCGATTGGGATAGGTTCGAGACCCCGCACGACCCTGTAAACAGGATAAAGCAGTATAGACAATGATATCCACAGGGACTTCAAAGAAGCGAGTGGAATGCGCCTTTGATTTTCGCAACAAGGACAGCCGCAAGCTCCTGCAGCTCTGTAACTCTTGAACTGAGCCAGATTTCGTGACACTGCTGCCATGGGAAAAGGCTGCCAGAAGATTACACATCGAGGACCCTGTCCCAGCCGGGGAAAGCCGCCCAGATGTCATAGCGGACTTCCACACCCAAGAGAGAGCTGGGAGGGGCAGGTCTGGCCATCCCATGAGAGCAGAGCCATCACAAGGGAACTGCGCAGGAGCTGCTGTCCATGTGGGACCACGCTGACTCTCTGCCCATCACCACCACTTACCAGCGTGTGCCCGCATGCCCACAGACCAGCATGTGCACACCCTCACATCTATCCTTCCTTTTATTCCTTTCTCCCTCCTTTAACCATTTTCCTTCCCCATTTATTCTAAATAAACTACCCTTTTTTCCCGTGAGACCTCACCTTATGTCCGTGTTTGTGGTGCCGCCTATGCAAAAAGGGTCAAACCCATTACACTTGACTAAATGAAAGGTTTTCAACCAATACTGAAACACTGAGACTGTGTTTGAGACCCAAACATTAATTTAAAGTCTATTCCAGAACCTGGACTGCAGATCAGTGGCGGCCGGTTAATAAGGGGTGCTGGGGCGCCACCCCCTTAAAGTTAGGAAGAGAAGAATGCTACTTTAACATGTAATTATTTAACATAATAATTATTAAATTTAATAATTAAATAAAGTAATTTTGTCACAATAGTCTGCTGTATTTCTTAATATAATTTATTTACAATAAAAAAAATCTAAACTGTATTACGTTCATTTGTGTTCGTGTATTCGGGGCACCGGTCAAACAAGTATCTATGTAGGCACGTAAATTTTTGAAAAGCATGTGATCTGAGGCTGAGCTCTAATTGAATTTTTTCAAATCATCTTTGGGGCGCAGCACTGTATGCCCTGAACCCTCCCACTTTTGTTCTCAGCGAATTAATAATGTTTTTAAATATTTGGGCTCATATAATTGGACTATTCTCAACGAGTCTTATGAACGGTCAGAAGATTGTTAGTTAATGTATTGAACAGTGATTGACATGGAAGCCAGATAAATATGAGAGAAAATTCTGTAATTTCTTTTCTAAAATTCCCCTTTGCAAGGAGATTGGATGAAGAAAGATAAAAAGTTAAAGAGCTTGGACCAGATCGACCTGATCTTCTAATTAAGTAGCAGTCAAGTGATCGTGGCCGAGTTTACACTCAGTGCTTTTCCAGCACTTCTTATGGCAACCCGGAGCTGGCTGACTGGATGCGATGTGAGTCATGCCTTTTTTTATACTAGTAGTAATGATGCTTAATCACCTGATGAATGGCTATTTACAGGTGATTATTGAAAGTTTAATTTTAATTTTGTTTGCGCTTGTTAAAAAGGCTAGAAGACTTCCACCGGGTTGGTAATAAGGACAATCCTAAACTTTAGGAGTTGGGTGATTTGCCTTTGGAACTCGAAAGTGCAAAAGAAGAAAATTATTTCCCAGGCCCCAGCTATTTGGATACACAATGTGGAGTTAAGCCAATACTGGAAAACTTTCTTATAGCTTGCAGGAAAAATGGGCAGTACAGGGATCTAACTACAAGTGTATCATTCTCCCATACCCTCTTTTTTTAGAAACAGGCAAAAATTAGGAATGATCCTAGCTTTTAATTCTCTACTCCCAATGGTCAACTGTCTATGGTTGATAGACCTGTGAGACACCACAAGACCACCTACACCTACAGACAGTCAATTTCAAACCACAGAAAATTCAATTCAATTCAATTCAATTTTATTTGTATAGCGCTTTTAACAATTGTCATTGTCGCAAAGCAGCTTTACAC
>JAQMYK010000037.1:4551507-4561726 GCA_030014345.1 Clarias buthupogon
ACAGACTGAATCTTCGAACTGCTTCACACGAGTCGTTTACGAATCATTTAGAAATGGGGTAAAATTTAATCTATTTTTGGAGCAAACTAAAGTGTTTTTTGACCTTGCATACATGTAAACCTGTTTTAAGAGACTCATATCAAGCAATATTAGCAACTTTTAAAATGGCATAATAGGACCTCTTTAAGGCAAAGAATCTGCACTTATTATCAAGTGCTTCAACTAGGTTAGATGTTGTTAACATGGTATTCCTCTCCAAGAAAAATAAATATATAAATAAATTTATTTTAAATCAATTTCCATAATAGTCATTGTCATTGTTAAAAATGGGATGCGTCAGGTGGCGCAAAGGGACATTTTGCAAAACAAAATGTCCCATCTAAACAGCGCTCAACTGCATAAAGTTTTCGAGATCGCGGAGAAATTTTGTTGTACTAAATAATATTTATGCAGTATCATCAGGGCCTCTTATTCCTATTTACTTTGGGTTGTTCGTTCAGTGTTGCTGTGTGTGCTTTGCAATGTCAGACAACATTCAAATGCAAATAATTCACCCCTCCCCCAGGGGTGAAACAGCTGTCCTCACCTATACACTCTGGGAAACTAAAATGCACTCCTCCCCACTTTGCATGGTTTCAGCAATGTGGGGAGGATCTTGGATCTTGCTTCAGGCCTCTTCTTAAATCTGTGTAAATTTAAAATCTTCTGGATTCTAGATTCTAAAATTGACATTGTTACAGTTTTAATCCCTGGAATTAGATTTTTCTTATCATAACATGCATTGTATTGTTATTAATCACTCTACAATGTTTTAATTTTAGATTTTATTTAAAAATAAATAAATACATAAACCAAATAAAATTATTCCATTTGTATTTCCATTTGTAAAATAGCAATTAAAAAATCATGGGTTTTGTAAAAATGTCAATTTTGGAATCTGCAGAAGCTTAGTGGTCCGGGGACAACGTAACAATCTTTGTATGATAAAATGACTTGTGGCATGAATCTACACGAAGCGCTTCAGTTTCAAGTAATCAAACAGAACCCAAACAGCAAAAGAACATGATAATAATCAGAAGAAGAATAATCATCGTGCGTGCTTTTTGCTGTTTATGTCCAGCATTGAATAATTATTTGACCACGAAAAATTAGAATGGCTGAAATAAAACTGCTTACATCACGCATGCTTTCACTCAATCAGCAAGTATATATTTGTGCTCTGTTATTTTTCTGGAGTACTGATGAAAAGTGAAAGTGTGTACCAAAAACAGCAGTTTCATTTTATTCATAAAATACTTTGATTACAAACAACAACATAGAACAGTGCATGTCAGTGAATGACTGAAATGTGGTTGTGAACAAGCCTTTTAGTGAATGTAAAATGGTCGTGTGAACCCGCAGCGTGTGTGTGCGTTCTTTCACTTTGTCAAGTTTTGATCTAAAGTCAGATGAACACGCGCGTCGATATGAGAGATTTATAAGAGATTTCTCTTTCCCAGAAATACAACAAATACAAATTTATACTTGTTAAATAAGCGATGTTTTTGCGGCACTGTGCGAAACGCACGCCAACGTGAGACGCTTTATTTCAGTCATAATATACTAACATATTTTTGCTGTGTAGTGGACTCTCGTGGGCAAGCCTTTCTCTGAATACGTTGTTCTAATGGGTGTGGGGTTAAGAAACGCCGCACCCGGCAGAAGTAGACTAATGATTATGAATGCGTCAGGGAAAACAGCAAGGAAACTCATTTTAGCCATTTTAATAATTCATTGATAAGTTGATGTCTTTGGTTTCAGCTGTGATGAAGGTGATCATGTCATCACGTCATCTCCGCAGCAGAATTAGCGTCAATAATTCACGTTTCATACGAATTATATTTCATATGATTTTTTCCCCATTAATTTATATAAAAGCAGACATTTAGTTTTCTATAAGTATATATTTTTTACGTCTGTGAGGCGAGTATACACGTTTCAGTTAATTTTCTGACGCGCTCAAGTTCACCGAAACCGATACAGAATACAGAATTTGCTTTCATTATTTTACAACATCATAACGTTTTGTTGTTATTGTGCATGCACTTAAATAAAAGTAGAGTCTTATAAAGGCTATGTATCCTACATACAGTATTTCTTATTCCTATTTACTTTCAGTGTTACTGTGTGTGCTTTGCAATGTCAGACAACATTCAAATGCAAATAATTCACCCCTCCCCCAGGGGTGAAACAGCTGTTCTCACCTATACACTCTGGGAAACTAAAATGCACCCCTCCCCACTTTGCATGGTTTCAGCAATGTGGGGAGGATCTTGGATCTTGCTTCAGGCCTCTTCTTAAATCTGTGTAAATTTAGCGCTGTATCCCTGTTTGCTTTCATTATTTTACATCATAACGTTTTGTCGTTATTGTGCATGCACTTAAATAAAAGTAGAGTCTTATAAAGGCTATGTATAGTTTTATTATATATCTTTTGCCCATTAATCTGACAACACCTGTGGCTCGCTCACTTTTTCTGATGCACACCCAGAGTTTTCTGGCTACGCGAGTTTTACACATAATAAAATCTAAAGGCTCACAGTGTTGACATTACTTTGCTTAAATTTGATCATAATAAGATTTTTACTAATTAACTAAATTATTAATTTTATTAATTTAATTTAAATTCTACATTTGTACTGTAATTTTAATACTGTGATTATGAATTTGTTTAACTACAATGTTTCAGTTGATTTTATTCGCTACTATGTGCAGTTCTAAAGGAGCTGCGGCTCATTAATCCTTGAGAGAATGATCTAAGGCCTGAGGCGTCGGTCTATAGTTATACAGAGCCACTCAGCGGTAAACACCAGGAAACGCACAAACCCAAATACTGCCGCCGCGAGGCGTGGTGGTAAAACCAGAATACCGCTTGAGTACTATCTATACGTATCATGATACCTACTGTACGACCCAATTTAAGTTGGAGCTATCATGGAATGCAGGTACATTCCACAGACTATATGCTGATTATTTTCACATGGGTAGTACTCTGGTTTAGTAATATCTGTACATTGCCTAAAACAGACTATTTAACCGACCATGAAGCATGACAATTTTCTCTGTGGTTTGTGTTAGGTTGTAATACAGTATATTAGAATAAAGAATATGGAATGATTTTACTCCATCTTATTTTTGTTTTTAATTAACTTTCAAATAATAGTATGGATAAATTGAAATTTGTTATTATTCAAGTCAAAATAAAAACAAGTCATACATTTTCCAGAACATATGATTCATCCTGCAATTATTATTGTTTGGAAGACATATTACAATATGGTATTTAATGTTTCTTTTCATCTGCCCATGAGATGTTGTTTGGTATTTTTTTCAGGTTTGAGTAAAATAATATAACACTTTGGAGCAAATAAGCAAAAAAGGAGGCCAAAGCTAGAAGCTAAAATAGCAAATATTTCAACTGCTGTAGTGAATTTACCAGGTGAACTTACATAGGCAGGTATAAATGCCAACCACACTGCACAAAATATTAACATGCTAAAAGTAATATATTTAGCTTCATTAAAATTTCCAGGCAATTTTCGAGCCAGAAAGGCCAAAATGAAACATAAACAAGCCAAAAAGCCAATGTACCCAAGCACACACCAAAAGGCCAGCTCAGATCCTACTTTGCAGTCTAGAATGATCTTAGAGCGCTGATACTGTGTGTTTTTATATGGAAATGGAGGGGAGGATATGAGCCAAGCAGCACAGATAATCATCTGGACCAGCGTGCAGCTAAAGATGATGATCCTCTGCTGTGTAGGCCCAAGCCATTTCATCACATTGTTTCCAGGCTGGGTGGCTGTGAACGCAGCAAGAACCACTAAGGTTTTACCCAGGATGCAGGAGATGCAGAGTGAGAAGGTGATACTGAAAGCAGTGTGACGCAGCATGCATGACCAGGAAGTGGGCTCCCCAATAAAGATCAATGCACACAGGAAACACAGGGTCAAGGAGAACAGAATGAAGAAACTCAGTTCTGAATTATTCATACGCACAATTGGAGTGTTTCTGTGGTAAAATAAAACTGCAAATATAGCTAATGTGATACAGGCTCCAACAACAGCAATAACTGTAAGAGTTAGTCCCATTGCATCATGGGAAAGAAACTCAATGACCTTGGGAATACATTCTGTTCCATCTGCATTGGACCAGTAATTTTCAGGACAGACCACACAGTCTACTAAATCTTAAAAAAAAAAAAAAAAGAAGTAAAAATTAGTTAGTGAAAATTGTATTAATACTGTTTATGATATTTGTGCCTTAAATTTTTTTACTGAGATCCGAACCTGTCTGATTACTAATCGTGCCACTGTCACATGATATACAGTCAAAGCAGCACAAGGGCTCCCCTTGACGGACAGCTTTCCTAAATCCTGGAGGGCAGCTGGCACTGCAAACAGAGACTGGCACCTGATTGACACATACACCAAAAAACAAACACACACAATCAAATAAGCAAATCAATCACTCAATCAATCATTGAACAAATGAATAAATAAATATTCAGCAATCAGTAAACAGTGTAAACTTCTAGACTGGTCACATTATTATGTTCTGTTATGGAGAGTCTAAGTCAGAATCATCTGCACCTATGTGAACATCCAACACATGGCAGATTATGATCTTTAAAAGAGCTATTCAGTAGCCAGTTATAAGCCATTCCTGGCTAATAACAAATGTTCATGGACTAGCATTTAGCAGTACCTAAACCAGCAGTGCTAGTTTTAATCTTTTCTAATGTTTATAGTCACCTAAAGTGCGATATAAGTTATTTTCTATTCTGGGCAACTTCTTGGTGACAACTTTACAGAACAAAATGTAGAATAGACAACTGTGCATTTATGCTCCTCAATTACTTTATCAATTCCTGAAAAAATGCAGTTTAAATGTACAGTGCATCCGGAAAGTATTCACAATGCTTCACTTTTACCAAATTTTGCTATGTTACAGCCTTATTTCAAAATAGATTAAATTAGTAATTTTTCTCAAAATTCTACAATATAATGACTGCCTAAATTACAAGTTGATAACCATCGGATTCATGATACGTGAAAGAAGTTTGTTTAAAATTTCAGCAAATTTATTAAAAGTAAAAAAAATAATAATTAAAAAATCACATGTACATAAGTATTCACAGTCTTTGCCATGACACTCAAAATTGTGTTCGGGTGCATCCTGTTTTCACTGATCATCCTTGAACTACAGGGTGGGCCATTTATATGGATACACCTTAATAAAATGGGAAATGGGAATGGTTGGTGATGCTAACTTCCTGTTTGTGGCACATTAGTATATGTGAGGGGGAAAACTTTTCAAGATGGGTGGTGACCATGGTGGCCATTTTGAAGTCGGCCATTTTGGATCCAACCATTCCCATTTTATTAAGGTGTATCCATATAAATGGCCCACCCTGTAGATTGGAGTCCATTAGTGGTAAATTCAGTTGATTAGACATGATTTGGAAAGGATATAATGTCCCACATTTAACAGTGCAAGTTAGAGCACAACCCAAGGAAGTGTCTGTAGACCTTTCAGACAGGATTGTATTGAAGCACAGGTCAGGGGAAGGTTACATAGAAACAGAAAAGTTCCAGATGAGCACAGTGGCCTCCATTATCCGTAAATGGAAGAAGTTTGGAGCCACCAGGACTCTTCCTAGAGCTGGCCATCTGGCCAAAGTGAGCAATTGGAGGAGATTGGACTTAGTCAGGGAGATGACCGTCATGACAGGGAGATGAGATTACTCTGAGAGAACTCCAGTGTATCTCTGTGGAGAGAGGAGAACCTTCCAGAAAAACAACCATCTCTGCAGCACTCCACCAATCAGGCCTGCATGGTAGAGTGGCCAGAGAGAAGCCACTCCTCAGTAAAAGGCATATGATAGGTGCCTGGATTTTTCCAAAATGCACCTGAAGGACATTTCTTTGTTGTTGAAGCACCTTTGGCACCAATTACAGCCTCAAGTCTTTTTGAGTATGATGCTACTAGATGTTTTTTTTCCCTTCCTTTTTCTGGATAGTTCACCTTTCACCACAGAAAAACACTGTCCACAAGTCCACAGGTGGACTCCAATCGAGTTGTAGAAACATCCCAAGGACATGTTGAATATAATCAAATTGTAGAAACATCTCAAGGATTATCAGTGGCAAGAGGATACACCTGAGCTCAATTTTGAGTGTCATAGCAAATGCTGTGAATACTTATGTACATGTGATTTTTTTTTTTAGGGTTTTTTCTGCAAAGATTTCAAACAAACTTCTTTCACATTGTCATTATGGGTTATTGTTTGTAGAATTTTGAGCAAAATAATTAATTTAATCCATTGTGAAATAAGGCTGTAACATAGCAAAATGTGGAAAAAGTGAAGCACTTTGTATACTTTCCGGACGCACTGTATTTTGAGCTGCATTTATTGTTTAATAATATTTATTATTGCATTTAGTGTTACTTTATGTATAAACATTCTGGGCACCATTCTAGTCCCTTAAAACAGTGGGAATGTTTAAAAACTAAGAAGCATTTAGAACCTTATTCTCTGGCTTGTTGAATACTGTACAGCAGTCTGATGAAATCTTTCACCTAACTTACCACTGCTTTACCATACTGAACTTCAATAGTTGATTTCTCTTGTATTGAACTAAACTCTGAGAGCAGCTTGCCTCACTTTTGTCTCCAGCCCATGTGATAGCTGTGTCGTAAATAACCAGCTCACTCCCAGCCTCACGAGCCCCATCATACATGCCCACTTTAACCAGCTCAACATTGCCAGCTGTGCCCTTCTGCCAGTTGATCAGGTCATAGGATGGTATTGAATCACCATTCATATCGAAGTTGACCAGCTCTCCCGAAATAGTGAATGAGACCTTTTGTAGGTAATACTGGAGCTATAAAACCACATGTAATAAAAATGTAAGTTAATATTAACCCATATGTACATGTAACATGATTTTCAAGGCAAGGAAAATCTATGTTTTGCTTTTTTTGGTACAAATCTAGTCCATTTACCTGCCAAGGGTAGACATTATTATTGTCAGCACATGTGGAGTCCATAAATGGCCCATGTCCAGGTTTGCAAGAGGTAAGATTATGAAGGGAATAAGCAATGGCATACACACTTTTATATACATTATAAGAAATGCGAGTAGTGGATGTGTTCATGTAGGCTGTATGTTGCTTGTTAAGTGTTTCTTTCCCAGTGCATAGGGGCAACTGCATACTATAGGCAAAGGAGCATCCATAAAGAGCACCCCATAGTTCATGGACCAAAATGTTGGAGGAGTATGTCTGTGGGTTCACTGTTGTTAGATAGTCTTGCAGCTTTGGAATATAGCCGTGTCGTAACCCAAACCCAATCATACCTCCCAGGAACGGGTAATACTCACTTCCGGTGAACACTGAAGCTGTTGCCAAAGCTTCACTAGCAATCCACTGAATTCCAGTAATATTTAATTTCATATAATCCTTCATAAATGGTGTGAGCTCTCCCTCAGCTGAAAACACCACTACCACTCGAGCACTGGAGCTGTTCATCACACGTATGATCTCTATTGCTCTCTGACTGTTGTACAACAGGGGAATCATTTCCTGATAAGACACACAAACATTTGTACCCTCCAGCTCCTTAAGTAGACCCTGCAGGGCGAAGTGGCCATACACATGATCTCCCCTCACTACACCAACCCATGTCCAATTGTAATGTATCAGCAGCTTGGCAATGGCTTTCACCTGGTAGGCATCACTGGGGATGACCCTAAAAAAGGTGGGGAATTCCCGTCTGTTACTGAGACAGGCACAAGAAGAGAAATAGCCTATCTGAAAGAGATAAGCACAGGATTCTTAAACCTTTATGAACAATACTATGAAAGCTTGTATTG
Organism: Clarias buthupogon; assembly: GCA_030014345.1. Lineage (NCBI taxonomy): Eukaryota > Metazoa > Chordata > Actinopteri > Siluriformes > Clariidae > Clarias > Clarias buthupogon. The sequence continues at coordinate 4,559,424 of JAQMYK010000037.1, forward strand.
TAAACTGTAGGTATTATAGGTACTGTATGTTAATTCATATTGGGACTTATTCAATAAATCTAAAACAGGAGAAAGCATTTCATTTATCCTTGTTCCCACATATTCACAGTCACATGAGAATAAATGCTTGAATGGAACTCTCATAAATAACCAAATAACAGTTCACTTGTGTGTCATGTATGAAATTAAATAATTCTTAAATTTCATTGAACACAATGCATACCATTGGAATCCTGAAATGCTGTAAAATTCGGGAAACCACAATTGTCTCAGCTGACCCAGATTCAGCAATAACAGCTAACAATGGCCCAGCACTTGAACACATAGGTCTATGTGTTTCATTTGGTCCATTCATAACAGCTAGAGCTGCCCTCTGAGCTGTCAGTGGGTATGCACAGGAATCAAACATTTTATAACCCAAAGTGTGGTTAGGTAGCAGTTCAGTACTGTTGTTAATTTCCTCCACAGCAAGCTTTAAGCTCAGAGCCCAGCGGAAAGCCCTGGGATCAAACCTGGAAAAAAAAAAAAAAAAAAAGATTATGTCAAGTGTCTCAAAAACAAGATTGAGTAAGGTATATTTTGCAGTCTTTTTTCCATTTTGACCTACATAAACATATACAAACACATTTTTTGTCATTTTTTATTATTATTATTATTTTCGTTGTTTTACAGAGAATTGATTAGTTTTGTCTTGCCAAGCATTAAGTGGTCAATAGTCTCATTTGACTGAAATTAAATAACAATTTATTTACTCCTTTTTACATTGTACTAATCATGATCTAGCACAGTTTTATTAAGACATTTCTACCCATTACACTTTACTGGTCCTGGCTTGTATGTGCTGTTCAAATCTGGCATTTCCTGATTGTAATGAAAGGGGAAAATACCCCCAATGACAAAGTCTCCATCAGCAATAAAGCCTGGTCCCAAATTATTCTGCAGAGTGCAGTAAGGATCCATAGACAAAATGAGGATAGAGAAGCTGAGCATTAGCAGCCACATAAGTATAAAACCCATCCTCGGGGGCAAATGCCTGACTCCTTATATTGCATAGAGAAAGGGAAGACAGCTATATTTTATAAGCCACACACATGCTTCCCTCCTTCTAATCATTGGTTACAGTCACATGGCACATATCATTGCACACATCATATGTGTTGTTAAAATTCCTATTATTTTTGTGCATACTTAGACAAAAAAAGATTTTTGTGTGGTACATAGTTTCTTCAGAAAAGCAAACAAATAAATAGACAAATATTGAGAAATCACAAATCGAATAGTACTTTACTAGAGTGGCACTTTGACGCATAAAGAGAAACTAACTTTATACTATAATTATAACTATAACAAATTTAAAAGTTTAAGCTCACTCAATCATCATCATCTATAGGGCTTTATCCTGTATTCAGGGTCACGGGAAGCCTTGAGCCTATCCCAGGAGACTTAGGGCACAAGGCTGGACAGGGTACCAATCCATCGCAGGGCACACACAAATACACACACCCATTCACACACTAACTTGGGAATGCCAATTAGCATTAATAGCAATAATCTGCAGGTCTTTGGGATGAAATCCACGAAGCATGTGGCAAATATGCAAACTCCATGCAATCGATGGAATCGAACCTTTAGCAGTGAAACATCATTTTACAGAATTTTGCTAAATTTATACATTTAAACACATTTAATAAAGCAACAGCACTGGACGTTTAGCAGTGAAACACAGTTATTTTACAGATTTTATTGTAAATTTATATGAATTTACACCTTCATTAAAAAAACACCACTAGACTTTTAGCAGGAAAAATCTTTTCTTTTACAGTTTTCTCTTAAATTATTACAATCAAACACCTTAATAAGAAGCAACAGCATTAGACATTTTGGAGAGAAACACTGTTATTTTACAGATTTTTACTGAATTTAAAAGATCAAACACCTTTAAATAAAGAAACAACACAATTTTAGAAGTGAAATCCTGTTATTTCACAAATTATACATAAATTTCTATTAACACACATTTTATATATGAATAAAATAAAGTGTTAACACAAACTCAAGATTGTAGTACCATTTGTAAAATAATCTGAAGAACCGTGTCACAGTTTCTATAGCATTACAGTACAATCCTAAAATAAAAAAAACAAAATGAAATATTTAGACTATTAAGCTATAACAGTGGAACATTCTCTTTCCCAAATTTTAACATTGCTTTGAAATATCCTTGACTAAATATATACTCAGCAAAAAAAGAAACGTCCTCTGACTTTCAACTGTTTTTACTTTCAGTAAACTTAATGTGTAAA
>JAQMYK010000037.1:4561826-4572082 GCA_030014345.1 Clarias buthupogon
TTTGGATTTTTACAACATTATTGTTGAAATACACAGTCCTGAAAAAGGGGCGTTTCTTTTTTTGCTGAGTATATATGAGGAAATTAACAATTTCCCAATTATGTTTCAATTAAAATTGGCCTGGAAACATTATTTTAAATAATGTACAATGTGGTCCATTTTTTAAAACTTGTTTTTACTCTGTATAGTTCTAATAATGTATGTAGACAATTAACGTTACCTTTTAGTTCAGAATCCTCATTATACAGTGCAAGTAAGTACAATCTAAAAAATACCACTAAATCAAGAAATTTGCAGCAAAATGGAGAGTGCAGTATATCCAAGAAAGAATTATACTCTTCCAAACAGGCAGTAAACAACTGGATCCTTTGTGCATTGGTGGTTTGGAAGAGAGAAGAAAAAAAAAACAGATTAAGATATCAGATTCAAAAGAAAAAGTTAATTTATTTCTCTGTTGCGCAAGAAACAAATTAACAACTGTACTTTGAATGGATCAAAGTTCTCAAAATCTCAAAAAAAAACATTTAATTCTATTTATGTTAAAGGGAAACTCAAGACATTTTTAACTGAGGCCCTGTGTTTTTTTAATTTTTTAATTTTTACTATGGGAGAACAAACTTGTCCAGTATCAAGTTTAAATGCTATAGCCAGCATTCACAAAAAGGCTATGCATGTCAGGGTTAACCCCTAGAGGGCGCCTAGCGCTCAAAGACTCTTTTTGTGTTGTACAGTAAAACCTCGGATTACGAGTAACGTGGTTTGTAAGTGTTCCGCAAGACGAGCAAAGATTTTTAATAAATTTTGACTTGGAAAACGAGCACCGAGTATCATGTATCACGCATGCGCTTCTTGATTTGACGCCGAGCGTCACGTGATCACAACTGAGCCAACGGTTTTTCTCTCTCTTGCGCTATGGGTAATCATGTCCCCTGCTGGGTCCTAGTGCTCGTCTCTTACTGGTATAATCAACATCCGTGTGTGTGTGTGTGTGTGTGTGTCTGTGTCTGTGTGTGTGTCTGTGTGTGTCTGTGTGTGACACGGTGTCAAATTATGCGCGCGCACACACATAACACACACACTCCGCAGCGCAGAGAGAAACACACACACACACACACAGCGCCTGTGCGCATAAATGGAAACACTTATCTGTCGGGATTTATTTTTACTTTTTTTTAAGGTAAAGTGCAGGTTAATTTGCTTTATTTTGACTTTATATTTTGTGTTAATTATTTTTATGTATTTATTTTTTTGGGCTGTAGAACAAATAATTAGAGTGTTTTGGAATACAAATAAATAACGAGTGTTTTGGAATACGAGCCCGCTTCCGGAACGAATTATGCTCGTAATCCGAGGTTCCACTGTAGTTGCTTTTTCAGTGGAAACTTCATGTCCCAGACTGCACCTCGGTCAGGTGATGGGAGAACTCACCTGAACCGAGGTGACTCATTAGTTTAATTAGTATAAATAGACTGTCTTAAGTTCTGTTTGTTGTCTAGCATTTGTAATGGTTGTTTTTGTTATGGTTAGTGTGTTGATAACAGTAGTAAGTGATGCAAGTAAAGTTTTCTAAAGTGCTCTAGAGGAAGTTTATTTGTTTTGTTGTGTTGATTTTCATTAAAATAACATCTCTTAAACTGTCTACTCTGCCTCCTGCATTTATGCCACAACGACTCAGACACCCAAATTGGGACAGAATGCTAGACCTTGCCAGTGGCATAGCGGAGCTGCCTCCCCTGGATGTTTTTTTTTGGGGGGTGGGGCTATGACGGTGACGCCGGTGTGAGCAAACTTTGTGGGACATCATCTTGCCATCCGGCGTAACGTTGAGGAGCACGCAGGAGTGAGTGGAGCGAAATCCTGTGGAGCGCGCCGGAGAAAGAAGGGATTAAATGAGCAAAGGGTGCAGCCAAGCTGGGAAGGCTACCGGCTCGCGATTCGACACGTGCCGTTTCAACATGACTCGGGGTGAAGAAGAACCCCAGACTGAGCGTCATTGGAAGACGGATGAGGAAAGTATGAGAGATATTTACATGTTGTGCGCGGAGGAAAATCAGAAACGTATACAAACCCTGCGGGAGCAGGTGAAACAGCTCCAGGGACTGCTCACCCAGCTTAGCCTCAGGGGGGGCTCAGAGCTGCCAGTTAGCCTCAGGGGGGGCCCAGAGCTGCCAGTTAGCCTCAGTGGAGGCCCAGAGCTGCCAGTTAGCCTCAGTGGAGGCCCAGAGCTGCCAGCTAGCCTCAGTGGAGGCCCAGAGCTGCCAGCTAGCCTCAGTGGAGGCCCAGAACAGCCAGTTAGCCTCAGTGGAGGCCCAGAACAGCCAGTTAGCCTCAGTGGAGGCCCAGAGCAGCCAGTTAGTCTCAGTGGAGATCCAGTGAGCCCCGCTGCCAGTCCTGACCTTCCAGAGAGCCCCGCTGAATGCTCAAAACTTTCGGAGAGCGCTGCCTGGCCGGAACTACTGCATGTTCTTCCTCTGCCGGCAGACTTCGAGGACGTCGCGCTTCTTCCTCCACTGCCAGACAGCGAGGACGTCGCGTTTTGTCCCCCGCCGCTCGACATAGAGGATGATGCGCCTCCTCCTCCTCCGTCTGGATTCCAGCACATCGAGTCAGCTCCTCTGCCAAACATCAAGGACGTCGAGCTTCTTCCTCCGCCTCCCAGCTCCCAGGACGTCATGCCCGCTCTTCAGCCCGGCTCCGAGGACGTCGTGCCCGCTCTTCAGCCCGGCTCCGAGGACAGTGCCCGCTCCTCAGCCCAGCTCTAAAGCCCCAAATCCTGCTCCGTCACCCTGCTTTGGGGACATCGTTTTGCAGGCACTGCAGCCCTGTCCAGGGGACAAGATCTACAGCCTCTGGGTCAGGAGGCCAAACACAGAACATTGGGGAGGGAGCCGTGGACCTCCGGTGAGGGGGGGGGGGGGTGGGGGGGGCGGGGGGGACGGACTATGTCAGGGTTAACCCCTACAGCGCGCCTAGCGCCCAAAGACTCTTTTTATGTTTTTTTGTGTTGTAGTTGCTTTTTGAGTGGAAACTTCATGTCCCAGACTGCACCTCGGTCAGGTGATGGGAGCACTCACCTGAACCGAGGTGACTCATTAGTTTAATTAGTATAAATAGCCTGTCTTAAGTTCTGTTTGTTGTCTAGCATTTGTTATGGTTGTTTTTGTTATGGTTAGTGTGTTGATAATAGTAGTAAGGGATGCAAGTAAAGTTTTCTAGAGAAAGTTTATTTATGTTTTGTTGTGTTGATTTTCATTAAAATAACATCTCTTGAACCGTCTACTCTGCCTCCTGCATTCATGACATGATGACCCAGACACCCGAATCCTGAGAATGCAATGTAACCCAATGGGACAAACATGTACATCAGTTTAAACATTAAGCCCATTATAAAAATTAAAAATAAGACAATATGGAAAGGATCCCTATACAGTAAAAAATTGGATTGAAAATGAGGCTTACAGAGTTTGGATTGCGATCATAACTCATTTCGGAAGCGTGCTTGTATATCAAAATATTCGTATATCAAAACAAATTTCCCCCATAAGAATTAATGGAAACTCTGACAATTTGTTCCTCAACCCAAAAATATTCATATAAAAATAATAAAATATAAAATATAAAGTAAAAAAAAATTTATTTTTACCTGCACTTTACCTTTGAAAATAATCTTGGCTGTAGTGATTGAGACCAGAGAGAGGAGAGGAGGAAAGGGGAGAAGAAGGCTGCTGTGTAGGACGGCTTTGACACATACACACACCAGTTCACCGAATGAAGACTCACCCTCACGCAGGTGAGTCTCTATTCAGTAAACTGGTGTGGGTGTGTGTAAAAGTCGTCCTACACACACTTACAAACACAAAATAAAATCTGCTTTATGTGCACACACGTGGTCACAGTGTTATAGTAAACAGTACATGCCCGCACAGATGTTGACTATACAAGTGACACATAAGCACTGAGACGCATGGGAGACGATTACCCACAATTCCGCAGTGCAAGAGAGAGAATAACCATTGGCTCAGTTGTGATCATGTGACGCTCTGCGTCAAAACAAGAAGTGCATGCGTGCTACATGATACTTGATGATACTTGGTACTTGTATATCAAGACTGGCTTACTTACCAGTGGTGGACTTGTCTCTCTACAGGATGCTTCTTCTCCTCATTCCAATGTTTGATCTAAGAACGTAAGCAAGTATCTCATTTGCAGTAATCTCAGTGGGAAAATGTTGATGTAAATAATATACAGAAGCAGGCAGCTATGCATACATACAAGGTTTTAACCTGTTTGCATACTTGTTAAATGATTGCTGTGTTATGCAGTGTTGGCTTAATGATCTCTCTGGAATTAGAATAAGATGTGTCAGTCGGTGTACAATCTGTATTATATATTTGAGAATATTTACATAAATATAAATTTATTCTGACTTAAGGGTATTGACATTTGTATTAAAGTGTAATGAAGTCACTATGACTGTCAGACCGTACTAATAGCACAGTTAGAAGCACACAGAAACATCATGATATTTCAGAATCAGCAGTCATCTCCTCTGTCCATCAGAGACTCTGTCTGCTGTCCTCCTTACCTGTAGCTCAGCAGCTCGTCCTTCTGTTCTTGAGCGTAAACAGTGGTTGTTGTCAATGTCGGTATTTACTTGATAAGGCCGTCTCTTGAATGTAGACTTTGACAGTGATATGCCTGCCTCCTTCTTGACTTCCCTTGATGTTGTGAAAGGGTTTTTATTTTCCCATACAAAAAACTTTAGTTGTCTTCCATAGTGGTCCAGGCCTTTTTCAGTTCTTGATATAGCAACTTAATGATTTTTTTAATGAATTTTCCAAAGTGTTGTGTTGACCACTCCTAATGTTTAATGAGATACTAGGTCACCAGTTCACTTCCTGTTTGTTTCATTCTTAAGCATGCTTCCAGTAATCCTCGGTGCAAAGTATTATTAGTTCATCTGTGTACTAAACATGCATGTTCCATTTTTAGTTTGTCTCCCGTGTATGACCTACATTGCTATGTTTCTTGATCACGCTTTTGGATTACTGATTTGGATTGTTTGCTACTGTCGGCCTGTTTGGTTTCTGACTTTGCTTGGACATTGACTTTGACTTTTGATTATTGTTTGCCTTGTGACTTGTGACTCGCCTCCGGTGATGGTCTATTATGAGGTCCATTACAAACTCCAACCCATGGACCTTTTATTGAACTTTATAACTTCATTGAATTTTGAACCCTAAATATATTTTTATAAAATAACTTTTCACTTTTTACAAATTTTGTGAATATCTGCATTTAATAAGAGAAGAAAACTCATTTTATAACAATAAACTTGTCAACTCTATTCTTTAAACTTGTCAACTATGTTCTTTTACTAAAGTTAATGTTTAAGATGACAGATTAAGGAATTTAAAACATGGAAAAGTAGGAAAAGTAATCAAAAAGTATCAGAAGTTCAAATCTGAATCTTGAATTATTTAATTATAATTGTTTCATTGCATATTAGATTTTTAACAGGGTAAGTTGCTGATCAGCCATAACATTTAAACCATAAGCATATTAAAACAACCTAGTTTTTGGGTTCTCCATTCAACTGGATTCAACTTTTTTGGCTTCCTTTTGTGATCAGAATGGGGATGGAAATTTGTTATAGTTATGATCAGTGTTTATTAATTTACCTGTCATTAGTCTTAAGGTTGGTTCTGATCGGTGTATATGTGAACACACACTCAAAACATAGGTACTGCCATATAAATTATAATCTGATATCCTATTATTATAATTTTCCCATTAGATGCTGTTTGGTATTCTTTTCAGGTTTGAGTAAAATAATATAACACTTTGGAGCAAATAAGCACAAAAGAAGCCCAAAACTTGAAGCTAAAATAGCAAATATTTCAACTGCAGTAGTGAATTTACCAGGTGAACTTACATAGGCAGGTATAAATGCCAGCCACACTGCACAAAATATTAACATGCTAAAAGTAATAAATTTAGCCTCGTTAAAATTTCCGGGTAATTTACGAGCCAGAAAGGCCAAAATGAAACACAGGCAGGCCAAAATGCCAATATAGCTGAGCACACACCAAAATGCCAGCTCAGATCCCACTCTGCAGTCTAAAATGATCTTAGAGCGCTGATAGCGTGTGTTTCTATAAGGCAGTGGAGGGGAAAATATGAGCCAAGCAGCACAGATGACCATCTGGACCAGCGTGCAGATAAATATGATGATCCTCTGCTGTGTAGGCCCAAGCCATTTCATCACATTGTTTCCAGGCTGGGTGGCTGTGAACGCAGCAAGAACCACTAAGGTTTTACCCAGGATGCAGGAGATGCAGAGTGAGAAGGTGATGCTAAAAGCAGTGTGGCGTAGCATGCATGACCATGAAGTGGGCTCCCCAATAAAGATCAATGCACACAGGAAACACAGGGTCAAGGAGAACAGGATAAAAAAGCTCAGCTCTGAATTATTCATACGCACAATAGGAGTGTTTCTGTGATAGAGAAAGACTGCAAACACAGCTAAAGTGACACAGGCCCCTACAACAGCAATAAATGTCAATGTTAATCCCATTGCATCATGCGAAAGAAACTCAATGACCTTGGGAATGCATTCTGTTCCATCTGCATTGGACCAGTAATCTTCAGGACAGGCCATGCAGTCTACTGAATCTTAAGAGAACAAGCAACAAAACTCTATTTAGTTCAAACATTTAAATAGTTATTTGTGATTTGCAATTTTGTATACATACTTTTTTTTTTTGTTTTCTAGACAAACTGACTAAGCTCACCAACCTGTCTGATTACTAATTGTGCCACTGTCACATGATACACAGTCAAAACAGCACAAAGGCTCCCCTTGACGGACAGCCTTCCTAAATCCTGTAGGGCAGCTGTCACTGCAAACAGAGACTGGCACCTGCTTTTCACAAAAAGTCAGAGGTCAGTGAAGCTCTGCACACTCATTAAATACCTTAACTGTATATAAGTCAATATAAATGACTAATATTTGATTAATTGTTCTAAATAAATGCTACATCTGAGAAAAAAAAAACCTTTTTGTATAATTTAATAAAAATTTATTTTATTTTATATCATTTAAATTATTTCATATACATACTTTTATGGCATCACCAAAAAAAGGCTGTTGAAAGGTTTTTCATTTTTGAACACTTAGAGTCATATTTATTCTATTGATTCAAGTGCATCCCAGTCACTGAAAAATCTGCAACACTGAAAATAATTTCTTTGGCTTCATACATTGAGAAGCATGATCCAGGTCTCATCTGAGGTCTGTATGCTTTGAAGCAACTTACCTCCACTTCACCCTACAGAACTTCAACAGTTGGTTTCTCATGTACTGAACTACATTCTGAGAACAGCTTGCCTCACTCTTATCTCTGGCCCATGTGATAGCCGTGTCATAAATGACCAGTTCACTTCCAGCCTCTTGAGCCCCATCATACATGCCCACTTTGACCAGCTCAACATTGCCAGCTGTGCCCTTCTGCCAGTTGATCAGGTCATAGGATGGGATTGAGTCACCATTCATATCAAAGTTGACCTTTTCACCTGAGATAGTAAATGCAACTTCTTGTAGGTACTGTTGGAGCTATGAAATGCAAACAAAAACAAATATTACAATAAATAAATACTGTATATATGATATACAGTAATTCATGCATGTATTTCACATCACAATAGTAAAATATTGTTAAAATGTTTATTTATGTTGTCATAATAGACACATTGACCTGCACCTGCCATGGATAAATTTTAGTGCTGTCCACACACATGGAGTTATTAAATAGGCCATCTCCAGGTTTGCAGGAAATTAGGTTGTGGAGGGAGTAAGCAATTGCATATACGCCTTTGTATACATTATAAGAAATGCGCGTAGTAGATGTGTTCATGTAAGCTGAGTGTTGCTTATTTAGTGTCTCTTGGCCAGTACACAGAGGCAGCTGAGTATTAAGGGTAGATGAGGAAAAGGGAGTGCAGCCATAGAGAGCACCCCACAGTTCATGCACCAGGGTGTTGGATGGGTACACATATGGGTTCACCATCGTTAGATAGCCTTGCAGCTTTGGAATATAGCCCTGCCGTATGCCAAACCCAACTGTGCCACCCAGGAAGGGGTAGTACTCACTTCCTGTGAACACTGAAGATGTTACCCAGGCCTCACTCGCAATCCACTGAATACCAGTAATATTCAGTTTCATATAATCTTTTAGAAAGGGTGTGAGCTCGCCCTCCGCTGAAAACACGACTACTACTCGAGCAGTAGAGCTGTTCATCACATGCATGATCTCTATTGCTCTCTTACTCTCGTAATACAGGGGAATCATCTCCTGATAGGCCACACATACACTTGTATCCTCCAGCTCTTTAAGTAGTCCCTGCACGGCAGATCGTCCATATGCATGGTCACCTCTAATGACACCCACCCATGTCCAGTTGAAATGTATTAGTAGATTGGCAATTGCTTTCACCTGGTACGCATCACTTGGGATGACCCTAAAGAAGGTGGGGAATTCTTTTCTGTCACTGAGGCAAGCACAGGATGAGAAGTAACTGATCTGAAATAAAAATGTACAACAGATAACAACGGACAATACAGCATGTACTGTTGTATAGAAGATATTGTTTCATATTTTCGGAAAAATATGATAAATAAAAATATTATTGTATTCAATTTTAGACTTGATATTACAAGTGTTCCACTTGTCTTTTTTTCTTAATATTCCTTTCACACACCACTACATATTTGCATGCTTATTATTTTTTTTTTCCACTAACATACAGGACAAAAATGTATTAATGAAGGGTATGTTAGTGGTGTGCATTAAAAAAATCTGTTAACACATCAATAAAAATGTATACCATTGGTATTCTGAAAGGTCTCAAAATTCTAGACAATACAATAGATTGAGCTGACCCAGATTCACCGATGATGGCAAGCATTGGGCTAGCATTTGTGCACATGTTTCTGTCTGCTTCCTTCGGTCCATTCATAACAGCCAGAGCTGCTCTCTGACCAGTTAAAGGATATGCACAGGAATCAAATATTTTATAACCTAGAGTGTGGTTAGGTAGAAGCTCACTACTGTTGTTAATTTCCTCCACAGCAAGCTTCATAGTCAGAGCCCAGCGGAAAGCTCTGGGATCAAACCTGAACAAAGAAAGCATGACTGTCAGAATGAGGATAATCAGCCTCATTACTAAAAGTGGCTGGAGCCATAAGTTGTAGTCTATTTTTAATTATGATCTATTTAGCTATAACACATTTACACACTTGGTTATTCTTGTAAGGAAAAAATAATAATTTTAAACTAAAAATAAATAATTTGTGTAAATATATTAGGATATTCATACCCATTACACATCACTGGTCCCGGTTTATATGTGCAATTCAGATCTGGCATTTCCTGATTGTAATGCAAGGGGAAAATGCCACCAATGACAAAGTCTCCACCAGCCATGAATCCTGGCTCAAAATGATTCTGCAGAGTGCACTGAGATTCCAAGGTTAAGCTGAAGATGCAAAAACGAAGCACCACTAGCCACAAAAGTATGAGATTCATTTTTAGTTGGGAGCATCTAATCTTTTAAAGTCTATATATCAAGAGTAGGCAGGCAGCTATATTTTATATACAACACATAGGCTGGCCCCTATAGTCATGTGTCAGTCACATGGTGTTATAGCCTTACCCATAAGTAAAATCCTATGTGATTTAACATGTTATACATGCACCTAAAACTGCTTGGATTTTGTGTTTTTCTGTAAAACGAATTTATGTGTATAAAGTGTTTTTTATTGTGTATTATTTCTTCAGATTTATAAAGTTGCTAAATTTAGCACACATATAATAATGTTTTGTAATATTGAGTTTAATTTAACATAATTGTTTTGCAAGTATACAGTTCTATCACAAATACTATCATAAATTCTTGATATTTCGATTAATTATTAATTCCATTTCTTTAAAAGTATTTTAACATTCATTGCAAATATTTTTAAAGCATATAGTTCTAATTATAATGCACAACTACAAACAAATACTAACTAGTTTACTATAAATAGAAGTGGCACTTTAAAGACAGGATTTTATGGAGTAAAATTATTTTGTTGCCTTTCCCATTAGATGCTGTTTTGTATTCTTTTCAGGTTTTAGTAAAATAATATAACACTTTGGAGCAAATAAGCACAAAAGAAGGCCAAAGCTAGAGGCTAAAATAGCAAATATTTCCAC
>JAQMYK010000037.1:4789785-4800486 GCA_030014345.1 Clarias buthupogon
TAAAGTCCTTCCATGCGCCATCTGGCGGATATTCAGTGAAGCACAACATATTTATTTAAATTCCCGAATGTTGCTTATGGCAAGTCGCGGGAAGCCGCACGCTAAATTGTGGGATCTCATGGGAAAACACGCGCATTCTTAACGGCCACATCTGTAATGGTCTTGACTAAAACAACATGCATAAGGAATCACAAACGAGTTTTCATTTTCTGCAATGGAAAAAGTACTCAAACTAGTTACTTTTATCAGAAAGTAATGCTGTAATGTAACATTATTTTTTAATGACAGTAATTTTGTAATGTATTAGTTAATTTAAAAAGTAATGTCCCCCAACACTGGTGATTCATGTGAACGACTCTGTTTAGATATAAGTAAATGCTAATTGCTTTGCTGTTTGGGGGGAGGGATATGCTGATGACGTTTGGTCTGCTTTTCCGGAGTTGCCAGTCTCTGTGTGTGACACATTTAGATCACAGAGGTGCCAATAGGTCTTACATATTCATTAAAAGTGGTGGATTACTCATTGAAACGGAAGCTCTGCTGAAAAAAAGTTAGGCACATCATTCACTTTTATTCAGAATAAAAGGTTTTTCTGAGTGTTGTAATATAGTTGTAACATAACAGATATACAAACCGAACAAACAGTGTGCACTGATTACTAAACCTAAACATAATGTGTGAATTAATAAACCGAGATGCGTGTTTCTTAGCCCCACTTCCATTAAAAAGACATATTCAGAGAAAGGCTCACCCGCGAGATGTTGTGTGTGGACCACTGAGCTTCTATGGATTACAAAATTGGCATTGTTACCGTTTTTTTAATTCCTGGAATGGACGAGATGGAAACTTTCTTTATCATAACATACGTTGTATTGTTTTTAATCACTCTATAAACAATTTTAATGCTATTTTACAAATGGAATAATTTCCTTTGGTATATTTATTTTTATTAAATATACAATTTAAATATTCTATTAAAAAATATTTACTGTGTATAGAGTTAAAAACACAATACAACGCATGTTATGATATGGAAAATCTTAATTTCTTTCATTCCAGGAATTCAAAACGGTACCAATGTCAATTTTAGAATCAAGAATTCAGAAGATCTAAAATTTACACATATTTAAGAAGAGGCCTGAAGCACTGCAGGTCTTCAGAAAGACCTCAGATCCAATTGTCTCCAGAAGCTGATTTGCTGACTTGTTATCTTAAAGTAAGGAGGGGTACCTTTTACTGTAGTTTCTCAATGTATAGGTGTGAACAGCTGAGACATATTCACACCTGGGGAAGGGTGAATTATTTGCATTTGAATGTTGTCTGACATTGTAAAGCACACACAGTAACACAACAACAACAATCCAGGATAAATAGGAATAAGAGGCCCTGATTATACTGCATAAATATTATTTGGTACAGCAAAATTCCTGATAAAAAAATCCTATGAAACATTTACCAAAATGTAAGGTAATTTTTAGTTATTTTTTAGCTAATGTTCTATTCTGAAAGTCTATTTTTCCAGTTATTTCTATGTTTATAGTTTGATGTCTTTAAATGCAACTTTTTTTAAACAATACTAAATGAACAGATACAAACAGAGATAGGCTATATAACAGTGTATTCCTTGTACAAATAAAATTGTCAGCTAGTGAACTTGATCGTCTGTCTAAACACCATTTACCCAATGTTTTTTTTTTTTTACTCATTATTGTACAGTAAATATCAGTAGCTCTGGTTTTGATTTTTCATGTTTGTTGTATAAAGTACTCGGTTGTGGAAATTACCATCACTGTAGTATTTCTTTGATACAACATATTTTTATGACCTTTTTATGACTTAAGCTCTAATTACATTTAATAACTGCAGTGAAAATGTCACTTTGCACCACCTGGTGCTCATTTCACGAATGACTTTGAAATGCGACTTATTTATTTTGGGCGCTGTCATTGTGACATGAGCACAGCGGTAGTAGGCATTCTGGTTGACTACCTACTGTATCAGTCTTTTAAAAATATTTACAAACCCATACAGAGGTAAATGTAAACTTTCATGTGATTAATGATTATAGATCAAACTACTGTTTTTCATCTGTAATTTAATGAATTACATATATTTAAATCATATGTCAATTAAATGGTTCCATTTATACTATTATAGCAAAAGTAGCAAACATCCATAACTGAACATGTGCTTATTATTTTGTTTGTGTGTTTCCTTACTTACAACCTTCCTTACTTACAACGCTAAGTGTGTGAGTCATTAAGTGCGTGATTGGTGGGATTTACTCATCATGTTTTTTTTTGTGTTTTTGTCAGGCTTAAGTAAAATTATGTAGCATTTAGGAATAAATATACAAAACAGTAATCCAGAACTTGAGGCTAAAATAGCAAATATTTCCACAGCTACAATTAACTTGCCAGGCGAGCTGACATAAGCTGGAATAAATGTTATCCAAACTGCACAGAATATGAGCATGCTGAATGTAATGTATTTGGCTTCATTAAAGTTATCAGGCAGCTTTCTCGCTAGAAAAGCCAAAATAAAACAGAAGAATGCAAGAATACCTATATACCCTAGCACAGCCCAGAAACCTAAAATTGATCCCACGTTACATTCTAAAATAATTTTATCTTTGTAGTGGTTCATATTTTTATAAGGAAAGGGAGGGGAAATCATCAACCAAAGAAAACAAATAAAGACCTGAATGGAAGTGAAAGAAATTACACTGAGTCTTTGCTGTAGAGGACCAAACCATTTCATGGCATTACTTCCTGGAAGTGTAGCCCTGAAGGCCATTAACACAACTACTGTTTTCCCCAGAACACAGGAGATACAGAGGACAAATGTGATGCCAAACGCTGTGTGACGCAACATGCAGGACCACTCAGAGGGCTGGCCAATAAAGGTAAGTGAACAGAGAAAACAGAGACTCAGAGAGAAAAGCAACAGGAAGCTCAACTCGGAGTTGTTGGCCTTAACAATAGGAGTCTGTCTGTAATGAAAGAGAATTAATCCAACTGTGATTGTAAGACATCCACCAAGCAAAGAGAATGTCATCAACAAAATACCCATGAGTTCATTAAAGTTCAAGAATTCAATGTTTTTCAGTTCACACTGTGTCTTGTTTCCATTTGATTTGTATTCAAGAGGGCATGGGAGACATGTCACTGCATCTGAAACCACAGATATATTAAAAATGCAAAATGAGGATGGTATTTGATGGTGTGAAATCATATGAGTTTTTAGTGGACTTTTTAAAAACACCAACAGCAGTAATGTAAATGAAAGGAGCCTGGACTTCTCACTTGTGGTGTCACTGAACTCCCCATCTGCACAAGGGATGCAATCAAAGCAGCAGCTTGGCTTTCCTTTTATAAAGGCCCTGCTGGTCCCTGGAAGACAGTTGTCACTACATTCAGACTGAGGAACCTGCGGTATACAGGTAATCCCATTCAGATTTTATTAAGCAGTAAACACAGTAATATAATACTTTAAGAAGTCATGATAAAATCCGTGTTTTTGCAGCTTTGCTTACTGTATGCTGGTCCCCAGCCCAAACTGCACTGGTGGTATTAATTAGAAACTCCTGGCCATCTTGCCAAGAAGAATCATATATGCCAATTGGCTCAAATAATATTGTTTCACCCTTCCTCTGCCAATTGACAATGGCATAGCGTGCAACTGGGTCACCTAACTTGTCAAACACTACATTCTGTCCATTCTTAGTAGTAAAGTTCACCTGAGCCAGGGAATGGAGCACCTGAAATATTTATAGGGTTTAGAATGTTGTGAAACAAATATTTGTTTGTTTGTTTACTTGAATACTTACTTATTTACTACACTTAAATTGACCAAAATAAATGTCAAAAGTGAATAAATTTACAGTATGCAGTGGAATGACATTGTCACCTGCCATGGTTCTATGCTTCCTATATCTGCACATGTACCATTGGAAAATGGATCTTTTCCATTGTGACAGCCTAAAAGCCTATCCACAGCATAAGCAACAGCATATACAGCTTTATAAATGTTGTTGAGCAGGCTAGCATCTGACACATCTGTAAAGCGTGTATCTGTATCCCCAAGAGACTCATCTCCAGAGCAGGATTTTTCAGTCATCTGTGAGGGCGGTCTTAGAGTGCAGTCAAACACACTCTCCCATAATTCAACCAGACCTGTATTACCTGGTTTTAAAGAAGGTCGTCTACTTGTAATAAACTCTTTCAAGCCAGGAATTTTGGTATTGGGCACAGCAAGACCCACTGCACCACCAACAACTGCATAATTTATAGCATTGGATAGGTAGCTGTAGGTAATCCATCCTTCACTTCCAACCCATTGAAAACCAGTAACATTCTGATAGTAAAGCTCTTTTATAAGGATGTCCAAGTCATTCCCATCTGCAAAAGCTACAATAACCTTGGATGTGGATGTCTTGATAATGTCCACCACATTTAGAAACTTTTGTCTTGAGTCTGTCCTGTATATAGCCACAGAGTACTCAACACATACTCCTTCCTTTTCAGCAATATCTAAAAAACTGGCCATTCCATTATTTCCATAGTCACTTTGACTTCTAACAGCACCTACCCAAGTCCAACCAAAATATTTAATAAGCTTTGCCAGTGCTTTGCTTTGGTAATAATCATTGGGAATTGTCCTGAAGAAAGATGGATACTCTTTTCTATTACTAAGACATGCACAGGTAGCTGAGTGGCTAATCTGCAATGTAAAAGTACAATCTTATAATTATTATTGGATTGCTGATTATGTTCATTTTTATTTAGTCAATATGCCTAAATATAATAAATTTCAAAGCTACCAGCACATATTCTGCTTGATGACTAAATAAAAAATAGCATGATCCAACATGAACATTTTAAATTAAATGTTCAAATGTATCTCTAGACATAATATAAAATATAAAATCTTAATTTATAACTTCATAAGTTATACTTTTAAAATGTATAATTTTATATATTTTTTATATATGTTTTTTGTTAAATGGCTTTTTCAGAATAAACATGAATAAAAAAACGCATGCAATCTTAAAATGCCTATTTACTTACCACTGGTATATGAAATGGGCCCATGGTCTTTGCAATACCTATAGTTGCTGTTGAAGTAGTTTCACCAATCACAGCCTGCACATTAGAAGATTTTGTGCAGTTTTCTCTGTTCACTCCTGGCCTGTTCATGAGAAGTAGTGATGCCTTTACAGAGAGAGGAATGCTGGGGCAGGAACCATAAATTCTGTAGCCCAGTGTGAGGTTACGAAGGATATCTGTGCTATTGTTAATCTCCTCAATAGCAAAGATCATTGTCATGGCATACTGCAATTCCCCTGGATCAATACTGAAAGAAAATGTAGGTATGTGTTCATGAGTGTGTGTGTGTGTATGTGTGCATTCATGCAGTATTTATTCTTAATTTTGCTTGCAAAATTTATTTTAGTGTTATCTAAACACTATTTTGGTGTTGAGAAGTATGAGAAGTATTTAATTTTATGTCTACAATATTCCATTAATACTTTTTTTTTTTTTTTTACAATATTCCATTAATACCATTAAAACTTACCCATAGCATCTCATATTTCCTGGGTTGACCAGCAGTGTTGGATTTATACTAACAGGATATTGATGAAATGAAAACACCCCCCCTATGGATACATCACCCTCTTTAGAAAAATGAAGGAGTTCATCTGTTCCATATGCTATGCATTGCTGATCTTCAGCATTAGCAGTAAAGTATATAATTATTAGTATATCCACTAGTATATACATGACGTATACATGAAGCATTGGTCTCTGATCCTTGGAATATGCCCAGTGCACCCTGTCTTTATGTCCTTCTAATAACTGTGTTACAAGGGACGTAATTTGCATGTTTACCATTTCTCTCCAATGAATGCAAGTGTGAGGATTAGTTAAAAAAAAAAAAAAGTTGTGTTTGGATTACATTTAGCTCAATCAGGCTGCAAGCTTACTGCATTGTAATAATAATAATAATAATAATAATAATAATAATAATAATAAATACAACATAATGACAATGTATTTTTAAAGAATGCAGTTTATCAGGTATCGTGCTTATCAACAATAAATTCTATAAAAATCTACATTTTATAAAAATGGTTAATCATGGTTCCTGAGGTAATACTGAAATAAATGCTACATGTGCTAGAATGATTTTTAATAAACATATATAATTTAATATTTAATAAAGAAATATATATGAAAAAAAATCCATTTAAATTTTGATTTAAAAAGTATACTTTTATTGTATTTGTGTTAACTTAAAAACTGTATTACAGTTCAACAACAAAATGAAAACCTTATTTGATTTACAGTACAAATTCTCAGTCCGTACAGTGTGTATCATATATACAAAAATTACTGTTTTTTACTATTTGTTTTTTCCAATTATATGTTTTCTTGTATTCTTTTCTGGCTTAAATATGATGATATAACATTTTGGAGTAAATATACAAAGTAGTAAACCAAAACTTGATGCTAAAATTGCAAATATTTCTACAGCTACAGTAAATTTTCCAGGAGAGCTGACATATGCTGGAATAAAGGTGATCCACACAGCACAGAATATCAGCATGCTAAATGTGATAAATTTAGCTTCGTTAAAATTATCAGGCAGTTTATGAGCCAGAAAAGCCAAAATAAAACATAAAATAGCCAAAAGTCCTATATATATGAGAACAGCCCAGAAACCTATGGTTGAGCCCAAATTACACTCTAGTATTATTTTATCTGTGGAATGAGCCATGTTTTTATGAGGCACTGGAGGTGCAAATGTTAACCACAGAGCACATATAATGACTTGAAAAAGGGTGCAGCAGAAAACACTCATTCGCTGCACAGGTACTGAACACTTGGGGAAACTGCTACCTGGCACTGTAGCTTTAAATGCCATCACTACTGCTATTGTTCTTGCTAAAACACAGGACACACAAAGTGCAAAAGTAATGCCAAATGCTGTGTGGCGAAGCATACAGGACCACTCAGAAGGCTTCCCAATGAAAGTAAGTGAACAAAGAAAACACAGAGTAAGAGAGAAGAGCAGCAGGAGGCTCAGCTCCATGTTGCTTGCCTTAACAAGTGGTGTTTCTCTAAAATAGAAAAATACCAATCCTACAGCTACGGTAATAGAAACACCTGTTAATGAAACAGCTGTCAGGAGAATCCCCATGTTTTCCTTAAATGACAGAAATTCCACTTTCTTGGGAACACACAGACTATGATTTTCATTTGACCAGTACTCCAAAGGGCATCTGATACATTCAACAGAATCTAAAAATAATGAGAGAAAATGAGCAAAATCATTTATGATTTTATGATATATATATATATATATATGTGTGTGTGTGTGTGTGTGTGTGTGTGTGTGTGTGTGTGTGCGCGTGTGTGTGTCAAGTATATAGGAGTCCACACATTTTTATTTTTTTGTAATATGTATCTGCTACATTCATATTTCAACCATTAAATAACATACAGCCTCCTACCAGAATCATTACTGATTTCACCCGCAGGGCATTGAATGCAGGCAAAACAGCATGGTGGTCTTCCTTTAATTTGTGCCTGTCTGAATCCTGGCTGACAGCTCTCACTGCACACAGATCTTGGCCTCTGAGACACATTCTGATTCAGTTATACTTTTGAAAATGATACATTTACTATAAAGTCTCTATGTTATGTACTCCATACCTACCATATTACTAGTTCCAGCCCAAGAAATATTAACAGGATTCATGACAAACTGTCTGTCCATTGGGAGAGAGGCATCATAGTAACCCAGTGAAACAAAAGTTATGTCTCCAACTGAATCTTTCTGCCAGTTTACCAGCTCATACTTTGCAGTAGGGTCTCCATTAACATTGAAATACACTCGTTCACCTGATGGCATTGTAAAGTTTACTCTCTGTAAGGATTCTAGTACCTGTGAGGGGAAACCATGCAAATGCATTTGCTTGTCATTCTTTCAGTACTGTTGCAATTTTCTTTTCTTACCTGACTTGGTAGGACCATATTCTTTTTGGCAAATCTTACATTTTCAAAGGCATCATCAGTATTGCAATCCAACAAATTATGTATGGCATGAGCTATGGCATAAACTGCCTTATATACATTGTTGGCAATCCTTAGCTCAGAAACATCAGTGAATGCATTATTTATTTCTTCAAGTTTTTCCAGTCCAGTGCAAAGTTTCACATTGTCTGTATTTGGTGAATACTGACATCCAAATGTCATTTCCCAGAATTCTATTAAAAGAGAATTTAAGGGAATCTGGGATGGGTGAACCTTTAAAAGGAAGTCCTTCAGACCTGGAATTTTAGATTTCTTAATGGTGAATCCTAATGCACTGCTGATAACTTTTGATGTTCTTTTCGTTGCTAAGTATCTGGAAGTTATCCAGGACTCACTGGCTACCCATTGAAGTCCTGTCACATTTTGTACCAAGGACTCTTCTAACAAAACATCCATTTCACTTTGAGCCACAAATGCTACTAATACTTTGGATGTGCCTTTTTTAATTGTTTCTACAACTTTAGTAATGCTTTCCTTGGAATTTGTCCTCAAAATGGCTTCATTATACTCAATGCATACCCCCTCTTTTCCAGCTGCCTCCACAAATGTGGCCATGCCATTGTTGCCATAGTCATTGTCGCTTCTTACTGCTCCTACCCAAGTCCATCCAAAATACTTCACTAGCTGAGCCAGAGCTCTGCTCTGGTAGTAATCACTTGGGATCGTTCTGAAGAAGGAGGGATATTCTTTTCTGTTGCTCAGGCAAGCACAGGTAGAAAAATGACTGATCTGAACAAAGTAAGAGACAGTATTATTCATGTGACACATTAAAAATAAATAAATAAATAAATTAAAATAATAATAAATAAATAAATAATAATAATAATAATAATAATAATAATTATTATTATTATTATTATTATTATTATAAATACATATGTTCATATATTTTTACCACTGGAATCTTGAATGGCCCTGTTGCTCTTGACATCACTATGGTTGAGGAAGATTCTGATTCGCCAATGATGGCCTGCACTGCTGAATGCCCAGAGCATGTTTCTTGAGCTGTAGTCTCCTGACCATTTATTAAACCCACCACTGACCTCATTGAAGCTAATGTTGAGCCACAGCTATCAAATATCTTATATCCAATGGAAATATTAGGAAGCAGGTCACTCTTATTTATTTCATCAATAGCAAATATCATGGTCTGAGCAAATCGGAATTCTTCAAAATTCAGACTAAATAAAGTAAAATATCATGTCAATACTGTTCCAGACTAGCCACATACATAATTTCTTTTTTTTTTAATACATTCTTTAACATTGTTTGTTTATTTGCTTGTTGAAAATTTAGTGTAGTGTTTGACTTTGTACTTTAACAGTTCCTGACAAATTTAATGTTGACTTTGGATTACAATAGAAGTATAAACATATAAAAACAGACAGAAAGAAAGTAAGTAAGTAAGAAAGAAAGCCAAACAAACCTTGTGCAGATTAGCTGTTGGGGCTTCTCAGTAAATGATGGTGTCTGTAATGTAATTTTGCTGTGAATTGAAAACGTTCCTCCAATAATGACATCACCATCCTTAGAGAGCTGGGGATACTCTGGGTTTCCAATCATTTGACAATTAGCCTTTTCTCCATTGACTTTATAGATGCAGAGGAATAATAATGTATATAGAAACATGACAAAGGCTCTAAGGCACAAATGCTTTTCCATGTTAGAAATGGAAGAGCAAGCTATATAAGGATTGATGGATCCTTCTGGGTGCATTTAGTATGCAATCATGTGATCACATATCACAACATGTCATTTCAAGTATGAAATTAAAGAGATTACGAATAACCTACTTAAAGATGATTTAACAATATTAATGATCAAAACAATGCCCTTCCAGAAAAATTGGGACAGAAAATATTCTTATGAATGATTAGTGTTAATCATAAATGAAAGAAATGATACACAAGAAATAGGTTTTACAATATGTTTGTGATTATATTGAATGCATGCTTTATGGTTTAGTTGTCTGTCACTTTCCATGTTAGTGTGAATACAAGTAATTATAATTGTATTTGGCCACATGTGTAGAGGTGGGTGGTAACGAGTTACATTTAATCTGTTACATTTACTTAAGTAATTAAAAAAATAATAATAATTATTATATATTTTTATATATTATTTAATAATTGTTAATGAAAACAATGATTAAACTGAAACAGGCTGTTTTACAGCTGATCAAAAGTTTAGGACCACACCTCCAAAAAAACCTGTAAACCCCCCCAAAACAGAAATCAAGCTTCCAAACATGAACTCAGTCCTGAGTAGCTCCACCGCTACTCCACCGTTGATCACTTCAAAAATTCGTTGCGGCATGCTTGATGCAAGCGTTTCCAAGAGGTGAGTGGGAACATTTCTCCAAGTGGTGAAGACGGTCTGGAACTGTTGTCCATTTTTGTAAACTTCCCTTGTCATCCATCCCCAAAGGTTCTCAACTGGATTTAGATGAGAGGAACACGCAGGATGGGCCAAAAGGTGATGTTATTCTCCTGGAAGAAGTCCCTTGTCCTGCGGGCATTGTGTAGTGTAGCGTTGTCCTGTTGAAAAACCCAGTCGTTACCACACAGACGAGGGCCCTCAGTCATGAGGAATGCTCTCTGCA
>JAQMYK010000037.1:5062419-5072643 GCA_030014345.1 Clarias buthupogon
AAATGAAAACTCCTTTGTGATTCCTCATACATGTTGTTTTAGTCAAGACCTTTATAATTATTCTACCATCATCACTCCGCGAAGTTTGGCTCATAATCTGTTAACAACTAATCCCCCTATCTAACCTACGTGGATTCGCGCGGTGGCTGTAAGTACGGTTTATCATGATTCACTGCGAGTTTTGGCGCTGTGAATACGTTTCCATCTTTCCGCGCGTCGGTCCTCGCATAGTCAAACCGCATAGGTGAGATAGGGGAATAACAGCAGGAATAAGAGAGGGGGACAGGACTGCTAGGATGACTTACACACACACACACACACACACACACACACGGATTGAGAATGACTGCTGTCTGGATCACGGATTACACAAATTGTGTAAAAAACAGATTACATTTTTGAAAAAAATAACTAAGTAACAAAGTACTTAAATGCCGGACCTAACGCATTAGATTACTCATTACATCAAAAAAGTAATCCAAGTAACTAACTTTGTAACGCGTTACACCCAACACTGTTTATGGATTTTATAAAGGAAAACTACAATAATGCAAAAAGGTTCATGTACATTCAATGGAGAATTAGCAAAAATATATGTAATGGCGCATAAATTTAAATATTAATTAATTGAGTTTTATATAATATTTCTAAAAACCTTTGAAATTGGGAAATAATGTACAGTATGTACCTCATGTTTCTCTCCAGCCCACACTATCTCTTCAGTGTTTAGGACAAATTGTTGTCCAGTTGGCAGGGTTGCATCATAATAGCCCACGACCTTAAATTGCACTTTTCCATTGACCCCTCGTTGCCAGTTCACCACATCATACTTTGGAGCTGTTGCACCAGTGCTGTCAAACCAAATGTTTTCTCCTACATTGCTGGTAAAATTAACCTTTTTAAGAGCGTCAACAACCTTTACATAAAAAAGAAAATGAATATTTATTTCATGACAATAATAGTGATGGATATTACTCTTTTTCTTCTCTTCATGTTACCTGCCATGGTTGTATCGTTTTGTTTTTTTCACAACCCTGGTGTTCTGTGCATTTCAACAGACTGTGTAGAGAATGTGCTACAGCATAAATTGCATTGTAGACATTATTTGCATATCTCAGTTCTGGTATGTCCGCACTGTAGTTTTTAAATTGAATCATATCCACATATTTGCTGCAGTTGTCAGTTTCAGGAACATTTCCCTCTGTATGCAAGCAAGGGTGTGCTGTTTGCCAAAATCTATTGACAGCATAATCAGCGAAACTACTGAGTTTCAATTTCCCTACATCAAAACCAATGGCTCCAGCCAATACACTGTAACTTGCTGGTGTTGCTAGATAGGCAGCAGAAATCCACACAGCACCAATCATCTGGTAGCCAGTAAGATTCTTTAGAATAAGCTGTTCTATTAGAATGTTCATATCAAAGTAGGTGAAAAATACAATAATTACTCTGGCTGTGCTTTTCTTTATAATGTCAACCACTTTAATCATTTTGGCAGGATACGTCCGGTCAAATTTCTCAGAGTATTCAACACATATTCCTTCCTCTTTGGCTGCTTTCAGAAAAATGGCTATTCCATTGTTGCCATAGTCATTATCACTGTACACAGCTCCAACCCAAGACCAGCCAAAGTGCTTAACCATATATGCCAATGCTCTACCTTGGTAGTAATCACTTGCTATGGTCCTGAAGAAAGAAGGGTACTCTTTTCTGTTGCTCAAACATTCACATGTGGCAGCAAAACTTATCTGAGAACAAAAGCACAGGTTAATATTAAGCATGTTGCTATGAATTCGGTGAAAGCTCTTTATCTTGAAGAATACAGACGAAAATTATACTCTGTCAATACAATGATTTTATACACTGTAAAAAGAATTCCAGAGTCTACACATAGAAATGCTATTGCTTATAACATTCTTTCTGTAATCTCTATTGCTTTATCCTGGTCCGGTTTGTAGTGGACACAAAATCACTGGAAACACTGAGCAAACCATGTTTATCAACTTTTTCATTCCTAGGGACAATTTAATGTCGCCAGTCTCCTTATCTGCAATATGTTTAGAAACCAGAGAACCCAGAAGGCATGCATAAAAAACATTCAGAGAACATGCTAAATTTGCACAGTCAATAACCTGGATTCAATCCAGAACAATGGGACACACTGGACCACTATGCCACCGATAACATGAATGACATAAATTGGTCAGAAATAAAAAGAGCACTAGGATGCATATTTTATGAAATATAATATATTATATAATTATTAGAATGTTGTAAGATAGTAATCTTATGTATACCGTATGATTTTTTTGCAATTTCTAAGTCAATATTTTTTTTATAATAATTTAAATCATTGATGCTTACCACTGGGATCTTAAAAGGTCCTGTAGTTCGTGTGAGTGCAATTGTAGGAGTGGATTCTGACTCTCCTATGATAGCTTGTACTACTTCTTGGCCAGAGCAAGAATCATCTGCTGTTATGTCGATACCATTTATCAAAGCCATGGTTGCCTTCATGGATAACAAGCCTGAGAGACAATTGTCATAAATCCTGTAACCAATTGAGGTATTTGGGAGCAAGGTGTTGCTTCTATTGATCTCATCAATTGCAAAAGTCATAGTTTGAACACGGCGGATTTCTCTGAGGTCAATTCTACAAATATGCATATACATTTCATAAAATGGCACATTTTACTTCATAGTGAATCAACAGACAACTAACAGTAATAATGCAGAAACTATGACAATGCAGAAAAATTGAAATTCAGCACTGCGAAATTCACTGAGGTCAATAATAATACAAGAGAGAGTTACAGGTTTTTGAAATGCAAAAAATTACAAATTCCCCCAAATAACCACAGAGTCAAAGTTTCCATTGCAACAAACCTAATGCAGGTTAAAGGTTGAGGTTTTTCAGTGTATACCAGTGACTGCAGCTCTGTACCACGGTGTATTGAGAAGATAGCTCCTATTATCACATCTCCATCTTTTGACAACAGAGTACTTTCTGGGGATTCCAGAATATGGCAATTTTCTGCCCTTGCCTGGCTAAACGTAAGAAGTATTACAAGAAATTGCATCACAAGGTGTGTCCAATTCTTTTGCTGCATCACTCTTCAAGCAATATAGTCTTCATGTAGTTATAGACATGTGCTGGGTATGGCCATTAAGTTTCGACAAATCACAGAGGTGGTGAGCTTTATGATGTCATCAAGGGACAGGATGTCTCTGCAAAGCTGGCTTAATTTATTCGATAAAGACCACTTAAATTAATTACAACTGCTTTTTTTGCCTTCTTCCATCTAGCTTTACATATGCTGTCTAATAGTATGGCCAGTCTGTTTGCATCGTAGTATTACCTGCCTAAATTCCCTGATCAGTGGGTGAATAAGGTTTGCTCCTAGGTCTCTTGTCCAAACCTATGTCCAAACGGTCTATTAGATATATACTGTATGTGTCTGCAAATGGCTGCAAAGCATTTATAGACTTGGCTTTGTCTGCTTTGAAGTATGGTTATAATCTATGTTGTAACCTATTTATTTATTCTAAATGTACATCTGGTCATAACATTGTACTTTATTCATTCCATTGTACACGAATGCTAGTCACAGGTATCCCTTTACTATTCTGCACAATATAAAACCATGAAATGTCACAGAAAGGTCTTTTTACATTCTGCCAGTAACACCTGCATTTGACACAAAGAACTGTCTAAAGTTCTTTTAGTGTGAACTTTAACAGCTGCAAGTGATTGACATAAATAAAAAATTATGTTGAATATATTTTTTGCTGTGTTTTTTTTTTTCAGTGAACCCCTAACCCCACGTAAATTGGCTTGCTGATGAAATAATGATCTGAGATCACTTCAGATAAAATGGGACTATATATTCTATATTTAACTAAAATGTTAGTGTTACAGTAGATCAAGAATGTGACCAGCTTTATTTGTGGGTCCTACTACACATTGATTAATCCCTGAATCTAAAATAGACATAAACAATGGTCTCACTGCATCTTCCAGGTTCTCAAAATTAATAATAAAATCTCCAATAATTGATGCTTTGTCTAAAGAAACTAAAAGGTTTAAGAGGAAATGTGCAAATTCCAATGACATTTGGAATATGGCCCAGGGTGTCTATAAATAATAATTAACAGAATTTACGGGGTAGACTTATTTGTTTCTATGACTGTATATATGTCTTGCTAGTAAAGAGACATTCAAATATCTTAAATATATTTTTGTGTGATTGTTAGATTTTCATAATAAATGTCTGTGATGCATCTTCATCTAACAAATAGACGTGGCTGATGTGTATAACTACACATAACTATATACAAGAGCACTAGCTTCATTAAATGCTATATACTCATTTGGTTTAATCCATATTTCTGTTAGACACAGTACACAGTACTCCTGATCAAAGATATTTTCATCACCAATAAGAAATTAAGATGTAAGAGATCTAATATTTAACATATCTTTAGATTATTGGTCCTGGCTTATCTCTCAGTATGGTCTATGTTTATGTTGATTAGCCACCTTTGCCACTATTATACATGTTCTGGATTAAAATCACCATATAGGGTAATTTGCATGACATTTAAGACCACAAGATTTTGCAGAACGCATGAGCTTGTGGTCTTAAATGTCAGTCTTCAGTGCTCTCTGCTCTGGCAACTGATGGAGACTATAGCACATGCATTTTAAAAGTAAAAATTCATAATCATCTAGTAAAGTCACAATGTATTTGTGTGATGATTATTCTTTATTCCTTCATGACATATGTGTTTCTTTCTTTCTTTGTAAGTTCGGTTTCTTGGTTTATGGTTAAACAAGTGGAGGCCTATTAATTTGGAAGATGTGTCTCTGAGCATCTCCTTAATGAAGATCTAATATCACAAATTGTTAGTGCCAGTGGGATGATTATTTTACATTTATCATACTGTAAACATGGTTGTTGCAAAATGCAAAAATTTCTGTATGGGTTTATTATGTAGAACACAATTCAGATATTTATGATATGTTTAATATGTTTATGTGCATGCCAATATTATCTTTAATATACAATGTAATTTTATTCAATATCATTTAATTGATTACATTTGACAGTATGTGTCCAAGTTCAACATTTGTCAGCTAAAATGACATTTTCAAGTTTGAGCAACTTTTTTTTTTTAGCTTGATTTAGATGCCATTTTACCCATCAAATTTTTCTTTGTGTTTAGTTCAGGTTTAAAAAGAATAATATAACATTTAGGTATAAATATACAGAATAATAAAGCAAAACTGGAGGCCAAAATAGCAAATATCTCGACAGCTACAGTAAATTTTCCAGGAGAGCTGACATAAGCTGGAATAAAGGTGATCCACACAGCACAGAATATGAGTATGCTGAATGTGATAAATTTTGCTTCATTAAAATTATCTGGCAATTTTCTAGCTAGAAAAGCCAAAACAAAACACAAGAAAGATAGAATCCCTATATACCCCAGTACGGCCCAGAAACCTACAGCTGACCCCAAATTGCATTCCAGAATGATTTTTTCCTTGTAGTAGTTCATGTTTTTGTAGGGGAAAGGAGGAGAAATTATTAACCAAAGCACACAAATAAGGACCTGTATGAGAGTGAAGGCAAGAACACTGAGTCTCTGCTGTAGAGGCCCAAACCATTTCATGACATTACTGCCTGGAAGTGTAGCCCTGAAGGCCATTAGAACAACAACTGTTTTCCCCAAAACACAGGAGATACAGAGGACAAATGTGATCCCAAACGCTGTGTGACGCAGCATACAGGACCACTGAGAGGGCCGTCCAATGAAAGTAAGTGAACAGAGGAAACACAGAGTCAGGGAGAACAGCAACAGGAAGCTCAGCTCAGAGTTATTCGCCTTGACAATTGGAGTGTCCTTTTTTATTAGAAATAAAACAGCTACTAACACAGTTAATGTAGCTCCAAACAAGGAAAAAACTACCAGTACTATCCCCATAACTTCTGTAAATGAAAGATACTCTATAACCTTTAACACACATTTATCTCTAACAGCATTAGACCAATATTCTCCTGGACACTGCTCACAGTTATTTGCATCTGTAAAATAATCATGGTTATTCTCATTAGGAAGGTATCTTATGGTTTTATTTATTAATAACCTTGTTGAGTAACTGTATCCTACATAATAAGAGGATGACACACAATGTACAATTAACAAATTGTCTTTGAAACTCACTAATGCTGACATTACCTGTCTGGTTACTGATTTCTCCCTCTGCGCATGGTATACAGTCATAGCAGCAAACAGGTCTTCCTTTCTGTGCAGCTTTCCTGGTTCCTGGAGGACAGCTCTCACTGCATACAGACCTTGGCTTCTGCAATGAACAAGATATTATAGCTGCAACTTTAGAATTATATGGCTTTGTCTGCTAATTCTATTAATCTGTTAAGTTATATTACTTTGTATATTAATGAAACTGAAATGAAATCTAATGGCTTTCTATTTTTTAGTGGGTTGTAAAATATTTACACACAGCATTGCATATACATATAGTGTGCATGTAAACAAATGAACATTTAAAAAAACATCAATTAAAATATATCTGTTATTACAGTTTACATTATATTTTTCTGGTTTTAATTAGCAAAACAATTTATGTACCTCTCTTTTCTCTCCAGCCCACAGTATATCTTCAGCATTTAGGACAAATTGTTGCCCATTTGGTAGAGAGGCATCATAATATCCCACAATCTTAAGCTGCACATCATCATTGACCCCTCGTTGCCAGTTCAACACATCGTACTTTGGAGCTGTTGCGCCAGTGCTGTCAAACCAAATGTGTTCTCCTACTCTGGTAGTAAAATTTACTTGTTTTAGAGACTTAACAACCTTTAAATGGTAAAGAAATAAAGTCCTTTTTATGACAGTTTCAGTCATGGTCCTGATTTGTTTATCTATTTACTTTTTTATTCTTTGTGTTACCTGTAACGGGTGTATTGTTTTGTTTTTCTCACAACCCTGGTTTTCTGTGCATTTCAACAGACTGTGTAGTGAATGTGCTACAGCATAAACTGCATTGTAGACATTGTTTGCATACCTCAGTTCAGGTATATCTTTACTGTAGTTTTTAAATTGAATCATATCTTCATATTTGCTACAGTAGTTGTCAATTTGAGAATCATTTCCCCCTGTAAGCAAGCAACGTAATGCTGTTTGCCAAAAC
Organism: Clarias buthupogon; assembly: GCA_030014345.1. Taxonomy (NCBI): domain Eukaryota; kingdom Metazoa; phylum Chordata; class Actinopteri; order Siluriformes; family Clariidae; genus Clarias; species Clarias buthupogon. The sequence continues at coordinate 5,069,636 of JAQMYK010000037.1, forward strand.
CTATTGACAGCATAGTCAGCAAAACTATCAAGTTTCAATTTCCCCACATCAAAACCAATGGCTCCAGACATTACACTGTAACTTGCTGGTGTTGCTAGATCGACAGCAGAAATCCATGCAACACCAATCATCTGATAGCCAGTGACATTCTTTAGAATAAGTTGTTCTATTAGAATGTTCATATCAAAATAGGAAAGAAATACAATAATTACTTTGGCTGTGCCTTTCCTAATAATATCAACCACTTTACTCATTTTGGCAGGATATGTCCGGTCAAATTTCTCAGAGTATTCAACACATATTCCCACCTCTTTAGCAGAGTTTAGAAAAATGGCTATTCCATTGTTGCCATAGTCATTATCACTGTACACAGCTCCAACCCAAGACCATCCAAAGTGCTTGACCAAATAAGCCAGTGCTCTACCCTGGTAGTAATCACTTGGTATGGTTCTGAAGAAAGAGGGGTACTCTTTTCTGTTGCTCAAACATTCACATGTGGCAGAGTGACTTATCTGTTGACATAAGGGCAGGTTAAAGAATAAGTAAAGTCAGGTTTTGGTGCATTCTATGGAAAGATATTTTTCAATCTGTGTATTTACTAGGTCCTAGCAGGCGAAAATTAGAGAGAGACCTTTTATTAACATGGAAAATAACAACTACTGTAAAACAGAAGAATACAAAATCTGTTACAAACAGTGATTATCTATTATGAACCCAAAAAAATTTAAACATATTCTCATGTAAATTATGCTGATTGTAATAGTAACATTAATAGAATTCGTAATTCGTAATTAATTCCGATCAGGTCTGTGGTGGGCACAAAGCCAATCTTGAAACTACTGGGCATAAGGTGAATATGTGACATGCTTTTAAGGTTAATGAGACTTATCAAAGGATTGATGATTAATAAATAGATAAAAATAAAAGCACAATATTTCAAGCCAAATAATATTGCTTAATCTTAAACATTTCTATGAATGAACATAATCATCTTGTGCATATCTTGTGTGTGTTTTGTACATAGGTTCATTTACTGTTTAAAATCATATGTCCTTACCACTGGAATTGTAAAAGGTGCTGTAGTTTTAGCAAGTGATACAGTAGGAGTAGACTCTGATTCCCCTATGATTGCTTGTACTGCTGCTTGTCCAGAGCAGGCATTATTTGCTGTTATGTCCATACCATTCATCAAAGCCATGGTTGCCTTCATAGATAACAAGGTTGAGAGACAATTGTCATAAATCCTGTAACCAATTGAGATATTTGGGAGCAAGGTGTTGCTTCTATTTATTTCATCAATTGCAAACATCATGGTCTGAGCAATGCGGAATTCACTGAGGTCAATGCTGTAAGTATACATAAAAGGTGTACTTTTATGACTAAAAAATGAAAACCACTAAAAGGGAGAGATACAGGTTATTATAATGCAGAAAATTCAAAATTCTCCAATGACCAGTGTCAAAGTTTCCACTACAACAAACCTAACACAGATAAAAGGTTGAGGTTTTTCAGTATATGCCTGTGACTGAGGCTGTGTACCACGGTGTATTGAAAAGATAGCTCCGATTATCACATCTCCATCTTTTGACAACAGAGGACTTGCTGGGTTTTCCAGAATATGACAATTTTCTCCCTTTGCTAAGTCGAGAGACAGAAGTATTACGAGGAATAACATCACAAAGTATGTCCACTGCTTCTGCTAGATCACTCCTGAAGCCATATAGTCTTCATGTATTTATAGACATGCTCAGGGAATTCTGGTTATGACTGGTTTTGGACAAATCAGAAGGTTAGTGAGCTTGGTGATGTCATTAAGGGAAAGAATCTTTTGCTATTATTTACAAGAACATATCTTTGTAACACCCACCCACATAAGAGCTTTGTGTCAGGAAAAAAAAATAAAATAGAAAAACTCTGTAGCAAAACTGGAAAAGAAAAACAAATAAAAATTAAAGTAAATTAAAAGAGATAACTTGTAAGTTTTGCATCTGAGCATTTAGGCCCTGTTCACACGGGCGTTAAATTTTTGGATAAACGAACGTGCTCTGAATGTTCTAGACGTTTATGTTGCGTTTTGTATTGCCGCTCGATTGACTTCTACACTGACGGCCGTTTGTCTCTGTCTAACGCCAGCCTGCAGCCCAAATTGTAGTTTGTGTGTTAACCTGTGGAGGCAGTGTGTTGGGAACTGGATATGAAAGCTCTTGTCGTTTTATTTGAGGTGCCTCCTTTTAATATGGACCATTTTGCTATATTAGACATTAATCTTCTTGTTTTAAAAATTCTAATAAAATTATTATATTTTTATATAATATATAAAAATATTTTTTAAATAATACGGCAACATAGGGAGAGAAAAAAAATCGCCGCCGCTACTGGGTTCACTCTCTGACTGCACGTCGGATTAAAGGAAGTTTTTTGTGGTTTATGAAGAAATGCGAACATTTCCGCGCAAGTTTTACTTTTTAAGCATTTTATTTTTGCTTTTGTTCCGCATTTCCCTATGTATAGCATGTAGGATCATGGGATATATCCAGTCCTCCGAAGCGTAAAATGGACGCGGAGAAAACGAACTAGACGCGCTTTCCTTGCATTCATTGGGATTTGAACGGCAAGAAAAAGCTGCATGCAACGTTTTTTTAACACCGTATAAACGCGCAGCCGGACAAATGCATGTCACCAAAGCCCGTGTGAACACTCTCATTGACTCCTATGTGTAGAAAACCATCGGCGCTTCACCCGCGCTCACCGGGCGCTATGAACGCCAGAAAAACGCTCGATTTTAACGCCCGTGTGAACAAGGCCTTACTTTGTTTATGTTTAATGCTTGATTTGATATCAATATCAATACACAAATTATTTACCAGTGTTATTGATTATTGTCCTGTGCTATATACACTACCTTTCAAAACTTTGGGGTCACTTTCTAACTCATGATGGTTCCTGATTTTTATTTCTTTCTACATTGTAAAGGAATGCTGAAGGCGTCCAAAAAATGCATTAATCTC
>JAQMYK010000037.1:5079704-5097033 GCA_030014345.1 Clarias buthupogon
TGCCCTTAATTTTACATACATACACATACAAAGTAAAAATGTACACACACACAAAGTAAAAATTCAACAAACCTAATGCAGATTAAAATGTGAGTGTTTTCACTGTGTGGCAATGACTGCATCTGTATACTACTATATAATAAGATAGCTCCAATTATTACATCCCCATCTTTAGACAGCACTGGATCATCTGGGTTTTCCAGAATATGGCAATTTACCCCCTTTGCCAAGCTAAGAGAGAGAAGTAGTGCAAGGAAGAACATTACAGTTTTGGTTCAATGCTTTTGCTGGATTAGACCTCACTAGATATATTCTTTAGATATTTATAGACATGATCTCTGTCTTCTGGGTATGATCATTCTGTTTGGACAAATCACAAAAGCGCTAGAGCTTTGTGATGTTCTTAAGGGACAGATTATTATTTAAATAATTTAAAATCACTACTGTAGGCTTATGCACGCTTGGCCTGCATGCGCTCTCAGTCTGTGCAGCCAATTAACTGCATTGTTGGATTTCTGGTATGTGGTAATTGACCAATAAGAGAAGGGATGGTGCTCTTAGTCATCGTTCATGACAGCCAGAAGATCACCAGTCAAAAATATTTTAGTAAGAGAAAAGGCCTTTTAGGCCTGGAAATCCTAGATAGGAAAAAATAATCCAAACATGCTTGAAGGTAGATTATTCATGAAAAAAGTAAATGAAGCGGTACAGGCAATGTCTGCTTCCAGACAAGTGGCATTTTATGAATTAGTGATGTGCCTTGTCCCATTGGACTCTGTGTACCTTTTGTTATAGCTGAATGGGTAATCAAATTTACTCGATTTATTCAAATTTCTGAAACGTCTTTTCCATTTCCCAAAAAGAAAATAAACAAGTCAACCCAAGACTTTTATATTTGCCCAAACACTGTTGTCAGAGGTCACACAAAACCATCCAATGCATTAATTATAAAGTAATATATACTGGTTCTTGACATGTCAGGACTAAAAATCTTTATTTAGACATTTTGCATATTTTTTACTTATGAAGTATCCTTGGTAAGCAATGGGGAAAGAATTCTTTGGCATGCTAAATTCATGGTTGATAGGAATCCACTCTTATGTCTCTACATGCTGCATCCATTGACTGGATTAGATTTTCCTAGATTGCAGGTGACTCAGTCATAAACCTTCCATCACCATTCTATAAGGCTAACCTTCATGACATGGTAGAAATTAATAAACCACTTACACACTATTGGATGATGGTGAAAACTTACATTGTACCAAACAACAGCATACACTGGATGTTCTGCCAGATCAGGGTTGCCCTGCTCATAACCAACCAAATTCTGTGGCCCATGTAGAAATGTTACAGGATATTCTTGTGTGGTATGGTCCTAATGTAACATAGTGATTAATAATCTTTTGAATAATCTAATCATGATGGCCAAGAACTAATATGATGGCAAATTCAAAACTCTCCTTCCCCTCTTCGTTAGACTGAAGCTAACTTCATTCTATATACATTCACAAGGCCTCTTCACAAATTTTAGTTCAAACATTATTTACTGTATACGCAAAGAATAACAGACTTACTGGGGTAAATGGTGTCAGCTGGTGCGGTCCACACCCACTACACCCACTTGCTTTTGAAATGGCTTTTATTCTCTTTTCTTATTGGGTTTAACCAAATTTACTGTCTAATCACTGATTAGACATGTGTGCACAATTATTACCTGTAATGTGGTATTGATGAAAACAGTGTGCTAATTGTATCTAACCATTGTTCCACTGAACCATTGTTTAAACAATGTGTACTGTATATACCCACTGCCATCTCTATTTTTAATTGTGGTATGCTTTTTGTTTTGAGTTTGTTAAATTTTAATGGTCTGCTTTTTTAAGTTGCAAGCTCAAGGCCTTCCTTGAGCATCAGAAAAACATCATAATTAGGTATAAAAACTAGCATATTGTTTTTACTTGTGGTGATGTGGACATTTGGACATGAAAAATTTGTTGAATGACCTGTATACAGTAGTTATAAGACTAACTTGATTTGTATTATATTCACCAATAAAGGTAACACTATGGAGAGAGAAAGAGCACAGTTTTTTCTTTAATGGAAAGATCAATCTGTTCTCATCTATACCAGTTCTGATATGAACATTGTTTTTTTTTTTTTTAATATATATATATGTTAATAGATTTAAATAACTTGTTTCTTACATTGTTTTAGGTCCCATTTTACCCATCATATTTTTCTTAGTGTTTAGTTCGGGTTTAAACAGAATAACATAACATTTAGGTGTAAATATACAGAATAATAAAGCAAAACTGGAGGCCAAAATAGCAAATATCTCCACAGCTACAGTAAATTTTCCAGGAGAGCTGACATAAGCTGGAATAAAGGTGATCCACACAGCACAGAATATGAGTATGCTGAATGTGATGAATTTAGCTTCATTAAAATTATCTGGCAGCTTTCTAGCTAGAAAAGCTAAAACAAAACACAAGAAAGCAAGAACCCCTATATAACCCAGCACAACCCAGAAACCAATAGCTGAGCCCAAGCTACATTCTAATATGATTTTTTCCTTGAAGTAGTTCATGTTCTTGTAAGGCAGAGGAGGAGAAAGTGCTAACCAAAGCACACAAATGAGGACCTGTATGAGAGTGAATGCCAGTACACTGAGTCTCTGCTGTAGAGGCCCAAACCATTTCATGACATTACTGCCTGGAAGTGTAGCCCTGAAGGCCATTAGCACAACTACTGTTTTCCCCAAAACACAGGAGATACAGAGGACAAAGGTGATCCCGAATGCTGTGTGACGCAGCATACAGGACCACTCAGAAGGCCGTCCAATGAATGTAAGTGAACAGAGGAAACACAGAGTCAGAGAGAACAGCAGCAGGAAGCTCAGCTCAGAGTTGTTGGCCTTAACAATTGGAGTGTCCTTTTTTATTATAAATAAAATACCTACTAACGCAGTTATTGCAGCACCAAATAAAGAGAAAAATACCAGTACTATCCCCATAACCTCTGTAAATGAAAGAAACTCTATGACCTTTAATACACATTTATCCCTCTCAGCATTAGACCAATATTCTCCTGGACACTGCTCACAGTTATATGAATCTGCAAAATAATCATGGTTATTCTAATTAGAAAAGAAAAGAAAAAACAATTGGTTTCATTTATTGATGCCATTTTTCTGGAACTGTATCCTAAATAATAGGAGGATTATGCAAAATGTACAACAAAACAAATGTCTTTGAAATTTGGTAATGCTGACATTACCTGTCTGGTTACTGATCTCTCCCTCTGCACATGGTATACAGTCATAACAGCAAACAGGCCTTCCTTTCTGCGCAGCTTTTCTGGTTCCTGGAGGACAGCTCTCACTGCACACAGATCTTGGCTTCTAAAATGAGCAAAAATGTGACCTGTGATCATGCAATGAATATTATATTAAAAAAAAAAAAAAGATGGCACAATTTTTGGAGATATTTATATCTGTATTGTTAGACTATGTTTTCTTAATAATAATAATTGATAACATGAACTTAATAAAATTGCCTATACCTCTCTTTTCTCTCCTGCCCAAACTATATCTTCAGTGTTTACAACAAATTGTTGTCCACCTGGCAAGGAGGCATCATAATAGCCAACTACTTTAAACTGAACTTCCCTACCAAAACCTTTCTGCCAGTTGACCACATCGTATTTTGCAGCTGTTGCCCCAGTGCTATCAAACCAGATATTTTCTCCTGCTTTAGTGGTGAAATTGACTTTTTTCAGAGACTCGACAACCTTTGAAGGGAAAAGAGAACAATGGCATTCATTTTATGAGAAGATTGGCTATTTGTCTACTTGTTTTGTTCACCGTGTTACCTGCCATGCTTTTATTGTTTTGTCTTTTTCACATCTCTGGTATTCTGTGCATCTCATCAGGCTGTGTAGAGAATGTGCAACAGCATAAACTCCACTGTAGATGTTATTTGCGTATCTTAATTCTGCTATATCGTCATTGTTGTTTTTGAAGGGAAGGATTTCCTCATATCTGCTGCAGTTGTTTTCTGTTTGAGAAATGTTTTCTTTTGTATTTAAGCAAGGGAAATCTGTTTCCCAAAATTCCTTAATAACATAGTCAGTAAAACCAGCAATGTTCATTTTTCCTACATCCAACCCAATGGATCCAATCAGTACATTGTAACTTGCTGGAGTTGCTAGATTCATTGCAGTAATCCATGATTCTACACCAATCATCTGGTAGCCAGTGACGTTCTTCAAAATAAGCTGCTCTATTAGAACATTCATATCAGCTTGGGCGATAAATATAATAACTACCCTGGCTGTGCCTTTCTTAATAATGTCCACCACTTTCATAATTCTTGGAGTATCTGACCGGTCAAACTTCTCAGAATACTCAACACATATTCCCTCCTCTTTTGCTGCATGTAGAAAAATGGCCATTCCATTGTTGCCATAGTCATTATCACTGTTCACAGCTCCGACCCAAGACCAGCCAAAGTGCTTGAGCAAATATGCCAGTGCTCTACTCTGGTAGTAGTCACTTGCTATGGTCCTGAAGAAAAAAGGGTACTCTTTTCTGTTGCTCAAGCATTCACAAGTGGCCCCATGACTTATCTGAGTAAAAAAAGACAATTTCTTAAAAGCATGCTGAAACATTAGTTTCAAAATTCACACAAAAAAAACAGTACAGCCAGGATGTGACAGTAATTAATCCTTACCACTGGGATACTGAATGGAAGTGTAGTTTTTGTGAGTACTATAGTAGGAGAAGACTCTGACTCCCCTATGATGGCTTGTACTGCTGCTTGTCCAGTGCAGGAATCATCTGCTGTTATGTCCATTCCATTCATTAACGTCATAGAAGCTTTCATAGACAACAATCTTGAGCCACAATCATCATAAATTCTATAACCAATTGAGATATTTGGAAGCAAGCTATTGCTTCTGTTGATTTCATTGATTACAAAAGTCATGGTCTGAGCAAATCTCAGTTCTCTAAGGTTAAATCTGTGCAAACAGAGCCAATAGGACAAAAATTCTTTAATATAAAATATTGGTAAATACAATTTCCTGTTATTTATTTGTTTAATAATTCCAATTGTCCAGTGTAACAAACCTAGTGCAGAATAAAGGTTCAGGCTTTTCAGTGTATTGCAGTGATGGAATTTTTATACCACTGTGTATTGAAAACAATCCTCCAATTATCACATCTCCATTTTTAGCCAGCAGAGGATCTGCTGGGTTGTCCAGAATATGGCAATTGAGTCCTTGTGCAAGGCTAAAAGACAAAAACAATACATAAAAAAACATCACTGAGTTCATTGACAGTTTTCCAGCATGAATCCACAACAGATATCATATTCACAATTTTATACACATGGTCAGATCTCATTTGAATATGAATGTTCACTTTTGACAAATCAGAGACCATGTGTTCTGTGACATCATTAGCCCCTAGTTTCCCAGTGCTTGCTGGTATACAGTATCAAGAATTAAAGTTCTTACTCTCATTAAGTACTCATGAAGTTGCTTCATTGTGGGTCTTTTTTAATGATTATTTATTTATACATTTATTATTAGACTTAATTAGAATTAATTAAGGTGGCACGGTGGTGTAGTGGTTAGCACTGTCGCCTTGCACCTCCAGGGTCCGGGTTCAATTAGGCTTGATTCCCGTCTCTGTGTGCATGTGAGTTTGCATGTTCTCCCCGTGCTCGGTGGGTTTCCCCTGGGTATTCCAGTTTCCTCCAAAAGATATGTAGGTTAGGTTAATTAGTGTTCCCAAATTGCCTGTAGTGTGTGAATGGGTGTGTGCGCCCTGCGATGGATTGGCACCCAACCAGGGTGTAACCCGCCTTGTGCCCTAAGTCTCCTGGGATAGGCTCCAGGCTCCCTGCGACACTGAATACAGGATAAAGTGGTATAGAAGATGAGTGAGAGTGAGTGAATGAATTAGCTATTTTAATGGTTTTCATTCATTATGCTGAAATCAAGAAATCCTCCATTGTGAATTCATCTTCGTGACTATGCCTTACAGCCCAATCCAGTATCTTAAAATGTTAAAAAAAAATTATGGTCACTCAAAAAAAGGATTTACAAGACAGAAATGTCCAGTTTCTGAAAAAATATCTTCATTTATTCAATTCATTGTTGCACTCAATAATTGATCAGGCCTCCTTTAACATGAATTATTGCATCAATGTGGCATGGCATGTAAGTGTTACACAGTGGACCAACAGCAGATAGCATGGCACCCCAAATAATTATAGATTATTTAATCACTGTGGAAACTTAACACTGGACTTGGATCAACTTGGATTTTATGCCTATTAATTACTTGGAATAGTAATTTACTCAAACTCAAAATTAAATATTCTACTAATTTGATATTATGAGCTGTAATCATTTAAATTTAACACAAAAACCTTGAAATATTTCCCTTTTTTTTTTTACTGAATCTGAAATATATGAAAGTTTTCACACAAATAAATAAATAAATAAATAAAGGAATGAATTAATTAATGAAATTTTTCCACAATATTGCAATATTTTAGCTGACCTGTAGTTTACTATAGTAAATATTATAGTATGCTGTAGTATGCTGCAGTCTGTCCAGTCATAAGCGAGACAATGTGAAAAGTGTGGTGTTGTAATTGAGAGTCCCTATCGCCTGCGGAGAGAAGGTCCTCTTCAATCTCTCTGTGTTGGCCTTCAGGGAGCAGAAGCACTTTCCTGACCACAACAGAGAGAACAGTCCATTGTTATGGTGCTTGAGGTCCTTCACCATCTTCCTGGCCTTGGTCCAGCACCGCTTGCTGTGGATTGAGTGCAGGTAGAACTTGTCTTTCTTGCTTGGTGCTATTCCCAAACCAGGTTGAGATGTTTCCTGTCAGGATGCTTTCTATGGTGCAGGAGTAAAAGTAAATTGAATAAAATGTCTCTCAAGCATCTGAGTGGGCCTTTTTCACCACAGTGTTGATGTGACAGGACCATGACAGGTTCTTCATGACATGAACACTGAGGTATCTGAAGCTGTCCACTTTCTCCTCTGGGTTCTCATTGATGAGGAGGAGCTGGTAGTTCCTCTCTTGCTTTGTACAGCTAGGGGCACAGAACACAACCCAGGGGGGCACCAGTGCTGAGGGTGAGGGAGGCTGAGATCTGTCTGCCCATCCTTACTGCCTGTGAACTGCCAGTTAGGAAATTGGAGCTCCACTGACACAGAGATGGACTCTGTCCCAGAGCTCTCATCTCATCTAGAGATGATGAAGTCTCTGACCAGCCATTTAAAGGCTTTGTCACTACTGAGGTCAGGGATGGAGGGTGATGGTCATTGATAAAAGTAGGATGGAGTTTCTTTGGGACAGGAACAATGATGAACTCTTTGAAGCATGTGGGGATTACCGACTAGCATAATTAGAGGATACATTTGAATATTTCTGTGAACACAGATGCTAGTAATTTACTACATGCAATTACAGTATATTTATATTAGAAACATACTACACAGTGATATAGTATAGTATAGTATAGTATAGTATAGTATAGTATAGTATAGTATAGTATAGTATAGTTACTATAGTATACTATAGTTACTATAGTTACTATAGTATTTTTGTATGGTTTACTATAATCAATTTATTCCAGTAAGGTTCAAAAACACTATAGGTTTTTATTTTTCATGAGTGGATTCAATATGAGCTTTATGGAATAGAGTAATACGCACTAAAATAATATTTGCTGGCTGCCGTATGTTTCAATGAAATTACTATTAATATTGTTACTAATTGTACACAGTGATAGTTACTCCATAGTATGAGTTTAAATTTGAAATAATAGGTTGTTATGTCAGTGGTTTATTAGTTACTTTTCTTTATGATATGCAGAAACCAGGCCTGCTACATTTTGGGCCTTTTTGTCTCTTTCATCATTAGACCAATATTCTCCTGGACACTGCTCACAGTTATTTGAATCTGCAAAATAATCATGATTCTAATTAGAATAAAAAATGACTATTGCTTTATTGATTTATGTAATGATTGTATTTTTCAGAAATTGGATCCTAAATAATAAGAGGACATAGCAAAATGTTTGATTAACAAATTGCCCTTGAAACTTGGTAATGCTGGCGTTACCTGACTGGTTACTGATTTCTCCATCTGCACATGGTATACAGTCATAACAGCAGACAGGTCTTCCTTTCTGAGCAGCTTTTCTTGTTCCTGGAGGACAGCTCTCACTGCACACAGACCTTGGCTTCTAACAAACAATATATAATGTACTGTAGCAAATTAGAACTATCCATATGAACGACAAAAATAAATTTTTTCATGGAACATTTGTAATATAAAATCTCAAGATTAAAGAAAAAAACTTATCCGCCATTGTACCTCTGTTTTTCCTGCAGCCCAACTTATGTTGTTAACATTTAAGACAAATTGCTGCCCAGTCGGCAGAGAGGCATCATAATACCCCACAACCATAAACTTCACTTCTCCGCCAAAGCCTCGTTGCCAGTTCACTACATCATATTTTGCAGCAGTTGCCCCAGTGCGGTCAAACCAAACCTGTTCTCCAGTTTTGGTTTTAAAATTTACCTTTTTCAGTGACTCAACAACCTTTAAAGGAAAACAGAGCAATAGGAATCATCAAATAAAAATATAAGTCATAGCCTAAGTGTTTCTTTCTTTTTAAATAATTTTTACCTCCCACGATTTTAGTGTCTTGCCCTTCTCACAATTATTTATTTCTGTACATCTCATCAGGCTGTGTAGAGAATGAGCCACAGCATAAACTGCATTGTAGATGTTATTTGCATATCTCAATTCTGATATATCTTCATTGTTGTTTTTAAAAGGAAGTATTTCCTCATATCTGCTGCAGTAGTTATTAGTTTGATAAATGTTTCCCTCCGTATTCAAGCATGGAAAATCTGTTTGCCAAAATTCTTTAATAACATAGTCAGTAAAACTATTAATGTTCAGTTTTCCCACATCAAACCCCATGGATCCAATCAGTAGATTGTAACTTGTTGGTGTTACTAGATTGACTGCAGTAATCCAAGCCTCAACACCAATCATCTGGTAGCCAGTGACATTCCTCAGAATAAGTTCTTCTACTAGAACATTCATCTCAACATGGCCAAGAAATACAATAATTACTTTAGCAGTGCCCTTTGTAATGATGTCCACCACTTTTAAGAGTTTGGCAGTATCAGATCGCTCAAACTTCTCAGAATACTCAACACATATTCCCTCCTCTTTGGCTGCATTTAGAAAAATGGCCATTCCACTGTTGCCATAGTCATTATCACTGTTCACAGCTCCGACCCAAGACCAGCCAAAGTGCTTGACCAAATATGCCAATGCTCTACTCTGGTAGTAGTCACTCGCTATGGTCCTGAAGAAAGAGGGATACTCATCTCTGTTGCTTAGGCATTCACATGTAGCAGCATGGCTTATCTGAGGACAAACATTTCAAGAGCACACTTTTACCACAGGTTTTGTTTAGCTAGAGTTTCTTTTTTTATTTACATATTATTTAAGGGAATTATGAGATACTGTATATTTACCAGAGTTAAAATAAAATTAAAAGAAACTAAAAACATTAAAACAACTGTGATATATAAAAACAGAGATCGAGGTATGGTATGTGAAACAGCTATGGACAAAGGAATATTAAAGTTCTTACTAATTGTACTTGGCTAAAATCCATGTTCCATTACATTACCCACTGTCATATATTTAACATTGTGTCCAGGAAACCATAAGACTGGCCACATATTCATGTATATGTATGTGCGCATAGTGGGTAATACTGTATATCCGATCCTTACCACTGGGATGTGAAAAGGCCCTGTAGTTTTTGTGAGTACTACGGTAGGAGAAGACTCTGACTCCCCTATGATGGCTTGTACTACTGCTTGTCCAGTGCAGGAATCATCTGCTGTCATGTCCTGACCATTCATCAAAGCCATGGCTGCCTTCATAGATAACAATCTTGAGCCACAATTATCATAAATCCTGTAACCAATTGAGATATTTGGGAGCAAACTGCTGCTTCTGTTGATTTCATCAATTACAAAAGTCATGGTCTGAGCAAATCGAAACTCTCTAAGGTTAAAGCTGTAGACATTCCCAGAAAAATAAAATAAATAAAATAAAGTACAAATTCATATTTATTGTTTAGGAAAAATGAAAATTATTTCACATTTCTTTCAAAATAATTAAATAGAACTTTTCAATTGTAACAAACCTAGTGCATATTAGAGGATCAGGTTTTTCAGTATATGGCAGAGAAAGAAGCTTTATATCCCCATGTATAGAAAATAGACCTCCAATTATTACATCTCCATCTTTAGACAGTAGAGGATATGATGGACTGTCTAGAATTTGGCAATTGTCTCTTGTTGCCAGACTGAAATAAAGCATAAACTGCATAACCAAGAAAAACATCATAAAGTGATCGAGAGTTTTGGCTTTATGAATCCTCATCAAATAAAAGTACTCACATTTTTATAGGCATGCACAGAACTATTTTGATTATGACCATTACATTTGGACAAATCAGAAACCATGAGCTTTATGATGTCATTATGGTTCAGCATGTTTTAAAGGATCCCATGTTCCAGTTAGGTTTTTTTTTCTTAGTCTTTTATTTTTTTAGAGATAATGTATATTTGGATAAGATTTGCACATTTCATAGAAAAAGGTGTAGAATGGCCTTCAAGTCTGTAGAAATGCAATGGAGCAATGAGCATGTATTTTTTTAAAGAGACAATGTTTCAGTGATGGTGGCAGAGAATGCTGTCTAATGCATTACTTCAAAGTTTCCCAAACCTTTTTAAATCATCTGAAATGTGATGAGTGTGTAGACCACAGCAAATGATATGATTTTCATCCTCATCAAACAGTTTAGTGGACACACCCTGTCATGTGGATTGTGTCATTCAAGAGACCACTGTCAAGAAGAAGGCACTTATTTTACCTCTACTGTTAAGGCCCTAATACTCATAATGGACAGCGTGTCAGTACACTTAGGCTTGTCAGTAAACTCTGACTACAGCTTCCTTAGCAGGGACAAAGGAAAGAAAATAATTTCTCTATGAAGTAATGTATATATGCCAAAGAAAGACTTTGATTTAACTATAGTACTGTCTCACATTTTGTGCTGAATAGAATTGCTCACTATGCAGTGTCACCTATACTGATGATTCCGCTCAGGTTTTCTTACTCTTGTTGTCACTGTTTTTCTAATATACATTTGGATTCTATAAAGCTGTTTTGTAAAAAAATAAAAAAAAATAAAAAAAAAGTACTGTATAGGTGTATTGGTTGGCCCATTTGCATAGTGGTTAGCACTGTGTCCTCTCACATCCAGGGGTAGGCCTTCGTGTCTACAGTATGTTTGAGGAGTTTGCATGTTCTCCCTGTGCTTGGTGCGTTTCCTCTGGGTGCTCTGGTTTTCTCACACATTCCAAATTGCCTGTATTGTATTAGCGAGTGTGTGCTTGTACCTTGCAATGGATTGGCAACCGATCCAGGTTGTACCCTGCCTAGTGACTCAAGTCCCCTGGGATAGTCTTCAGGCCTCCTACAACCCTAAACAAAATAAGCTGTATAGATAATGAGTGCTGTGATGGATTGGCACCCTGTCCAGGGTGTCTCCTGGGATAGGCTCCAGGTCCCTGCAACCCTGAATACAGGATAAAGTGGTATAGACGAAGAGTGAGTGAGTGAGTGAGTGAGTGAGTGAGAGTGAGAGTGAGATAATGATTGTATGAATTGAAAAATGTTAGGATTTTGAGCAAAACAAACTATGGACACTAGATTTAGATATGTGTCTGACAATGCACTGCATGTCTTTGAACTGTGTGTGTGTGTGTGTGTGTGTGTGTGTGTGTGTGTGTGTGTGTGTGTGTGTGTGTGTCAAACAGTGTTAAAACTATTTATTGTTTGAATCTGTTGCTGATTTTTTGTCTATGGTTTAGTCCTCACATGTTTTCCACAGAAAGTACTTAGCTGTGTTGACTGCTTCTTTTTACCTAAGTGCATTATTTTTTTCCTTTGTTGTCTTCATTTTGTGATTAGTGCTTTTTTTGGTGGCTATTGAATCTCTGTTTACTGATTCCCCATTCTCTGCCCGTTGTGTCTCTTTGCATTTGAATCTAGCCTAGCCTGTGAAGCAGTGATTAAGTTCTTGACCACCATGACCATATTTCAAGTGCCACCACCCCTTACAGTAGGACTAAGCCATCAAGATGGCCTCAGCAGTGCAAAACTCTCCAGATACCTCTATCAGCTCAATGATGCATTGGCCAGTCAGGGGGCCACAGAAGGCAAACACAAGATGGTGCTGGTTGATTGTGGAGTCGTTTTCTGTAATGTGATCAGCTGCTCTCCCTGATCTTGGAATTTGTGTGGGGTCACCCTCTACCCCAGCCCTGGTAACCCAGGATCCCCTGCTTCAGCTCCAGTCCAAGCCCAAGTTTCACCCCACTCCCCAGAGCCAAGCCACATCTACAGTTCCTGCACCTCAAAGCTTTGATCTAAATCCAGAAGTGTTGTTGGTTTCTAACAGGTAGTTCCTGCACGTCAAGTCCCAACACACAGCTGTCCCTCTCCCTGGCCTAAAATAGCATTATCCTTAAATAAATGGAAATGATAGGAATTAAATCTCCATTTTATCCCATAACTCCTCATTAATAACTACTAATTATGGCTGTGGCTAAATCCCAACTGGGAATCACTGTTACATTGGCAAGCTTTGAGCACTTCTGGATTATTGTTCAAATTTCAAGCTCACCAAAGTTCATTACAGAATGAGCCTGCGCTGTCTACTGTATACTGTATACTACTTAGAGGGTTTGCATGATGACCTGCATGCTATATGTAGCGCATTACAGTATGTGGAGAGTAAATCATGACTTGAGATTCAGTGAGGTGGTCTCCCAAAACACAACCTGAGTTGGTTAAACATTTGTTCATGTTCTATAATGCTTATCCTGTGCAGGGTCTCAGGGGGCCAGGAGCCCATCCAGGAGACTGTGGGCATGAGGAGTGATATACTCTGGACAGGGTGCCAATCCATCACAGGGCACACACATACTGTACAATGGGTAATTTGGGAAGGCCAACTAGCCTAATCTGCATGTCTTTGAACTGTGAGAAGAAACCAGATTACCAGGATTACCACACAGATCCAAACCCCTGGGAATTGAACCCTCAGCCCTGGAGGTGCAAGGCCATAGTGCTAACCACTATGTCATCATGCCACCTTAAATGAAATTAACATATCTCAGATTATTTAAAAAAAGTTCTGATTAAATCCTCATTACCCATATTGATGTTTCACCATAATGATGGTTTATATTGGTCAGCACACCTGCTCCAGACAACAATACGTAAAAATCTCCAGCTACCATCACCAACAGTATATATTGGCCAACTAGAAATTTTAATTTATTGTTGTTTGACTCAAAAATGTGACACACATACCTGCATGATAGCTAATGAATATCTATCATTAGGATTAACTATTTTCAAAAGTTTATATCATATACAATCCATACATTATCTTTTTCTTTAGGTGGGCCCATATAAGTAAACATATGTAGATAGAGAAATACCATTGGAATGGTTGATAGGGACATTGTAGAGCTGTAGTTTCATGTAGACTATTTGTGACCACCTTGGGCACCTGGGCATGGGTGGTTTAGGGAAGAGTTTTAGTGGAGTTATAAATGTAACTAGGTGTAAATGTAGTTTATGCTAAAAACTTCCATATAATCCATGCACATTTTTCTTAGGTTTTGTACCTTAATGCATCTCCCTTTCAAATATTTAAATGAGAGTAGGTTCTACAATCTAATATCAGTTTAGTCTGTATATAGTTTGTGATTACATAAACAAAAATAAATTAATAAAATAAAATAAAATATATGCTGTTGCTGTTAGGCCTTTATCAAAGAAAAAACTAAATGCCATTGTATGTTTAAGCAATGCTCAGTTGATTTCCAAACTTTTATAGAGGGGCCCTGTGAAATGATTAAAAGGATCATATATTATCTATTAGGTTTAATGTTTAATTATCTTACTTCTCATTTTCTATATTATCACAGTAGCTGTGAAATTCAGAATTAATAAAATATGCAGATTGGAGGCCCAAATGGCCTACAAGAGGCCTAAATCAATACTAAGGCAAGAAGATACCTGTTTTGTCCTTAGAAAAACCATGTATACTAAAGTCTTATAAGTTAAAATGTTTAAATAATTTGTAATTTGTTGTAATTCCAAAGACAAAATACACAATTTATTTTTTACATTTGATTTAACTGTTGTTGCTTTTGCATCATGCACTGTTTTTGCTGTATCACTGTTGTTGAGAGAAATGTCAATCCCTGCAGATACAGAATTAATGTTGTTATTTTAGAAACAGCAGGGGGCTAATTAATACAATTGTTATTTGTTTTTATAATGTTAGCTTTCAAAGTGAGTGGAAAGGTTTCTGTTTTGTCAGCTTGTTCTCTCAGGTTGTAACTTGTCACCCTTGATATCCCTATAGACCCCACCTCTCTTCTATTCTCTCATCTGTACTGTCTCCCTTAAACTCATTTTCTGATATTAATTTTGGTATAATTTAAATATCTAGATACTAATTTTATGAACTTTTACTTAATAAAAAACTGGCATTGTGTGCACAGATTAAAGCAATAAATAATAACTTATAAGAACAAATGTAAAATTTACAAGGGATTTGATAGTGGAGATCATATAATTATGTGTATCTGTCATTAAATCTACCAATTGAAAATAATAATTATTAATTCAATAATTAAAATAGTTTTCAGTGACAGTATGTGTAATTTGGTTTGGTTGATTTCTACATTAATTCTTACATCCTTTATATTGTTATAATGAATTTTAAAGTTTATAATTAATAAGTCCTTATAGAGTGTGTCAGGCCCAAAACAGGAAAATGTTTGTTTTAACAACTAGGCATATAAGATGCTAAGGGCCTTGCTCAAGTGCCCTTGCAGGGTGGTATTTGATCTCACAACTTTTGTGATAAACATTCCAATGCTCTAACCACAGGGCTACCACTGCGTGGATTGGTAATAACAGAGGCCTTAGGTAAAGATTTCAAATAAAATACATTTTCTATTAATTGAACCATACAGGACTCCATACATGACAACATCACAATTTCTTTTAACTGTACAGTATATCTTTGCAGGACCATCTGAGTATGGGCATTTCTCCTACTCAACAAAATTTAGTTGTATAACCACAATGACAATAACATATTATCTTATCTCTGCTAAACCTCTTCCTTTGTGACGACATTTATCAAGTTTAGTAGTGGAAACAGAAACAGTAAAAAACTAATTATAAGGCAAGCAGCTGTAAAGCTGCTATGTGACAATGACCATTGTTAAAAGCACTATACAAATAAAATAAAATTTAACTGAATTGAAGTTTGGATCTCAGGGGGTTAATATAATATTTTATGATTTAACCAATTTCCATTTGCTTCCTCGGCTATGGCCAGTCATGGTTGAAGAAGGAGTTTTAAGGAAAGTTTTAAGAGTTTAAAGGTTTTTGATAAGCCCGTTAGCTGCAGTTAAAATATTCAAATGGGTCAATGTTTAAAGAAATCCGTACGTGATTAACAATCCCGGCCTACAGTAGGTGGCTCGGAGCAACATTCAGGGAGTGAAACGCCTGATCCTTGGAAATTGAAACGCGTCACCAATTTAAGAAAGAGATGTGTCTGGGAACTGTACACACAATCATTCACCATGAAGCAGGCCATCTGATCATGTCTCCTGCATAATGAGAAACTTTCGACCTTGATGGTATCCAAGCACTAGTGAAACACTGGTATAAGTGCATTAGTGCAGCAGGAAACTATTTAGAGACATGAATGTAGTTTTACTGTCAAAACTGTGTTCTGTTATTCTGCACAATTTAAGTTCCTGGCTTGACTTGATCACCCCTCACAGTATAGTATATGATATGAGGTAGAGCAGTGGTTCTTGTATTTATTATTGAGTTTGACTGGTCAAACTGGTCAGTTCATAAATAATGATCATTTGGCATTGGCAGTGATCAGATATTGGATACCACAGGCTAAAAAAAAATAAAGAATAGAAAAAAATAGAGAAATAAACTATCATACACATTTGGTGAGAAGAAGCCTTCTAAAATGAGGTGGGATACATCATGAGTATTGCTTTCCAAGGTCATCTGGTGACCATCTTGCTGGGAGAGGAATGGTGCTTACAGGTGTTGATGGCCGTAGAAATTATTTCTGACCCTTCCTTTAGCATATGGTCATGGTACTAGCAGTAGTGGTCCTCTCATAGGGCTGTTTGGCAGATGCAAAGGATATGTATATAAATAATGTCTGAATAGCATGTTATGTATATCTGTGGTATTATACGTATTATGGTAGCACAGTGACTTAGGGGTTAACTCTTTCACCTTGCACCTCCAGGTCTCGGGTTTGATTCCCATATCAGGTCTGTTTGCTTGGAGTTTGTAGGTAGTGTGTGAATGCGTGTGAGAATGTTGACCAGAGGTCCTACCAAGGTCGTACAAATGGGAATAAATACAATGGTTACCACTGGCCTCCACAGTCACTAGTTTGACTACAGAGGTTCCTAGATGGATGGATGGATATTATGTTATATTATATTAAAATAAGGTATTAAACTGAAGACATCCTTGATGAGTCTGTGGATATTTATTCTTGCAATAGTTTTTGGGGTTCCTGGCTACAAAAATGATTTTTTTTAAAAACCCTGAGGTACAGGACAAGTATAAGACAGGAATTTGCACAAGATTGCTAAAATACGGGCTTTTCCCCCAAGGAACCCTTATGGCTTTATCTTGTTTTACTTGCTGTTAGACCTTAATCACAAAAAACATATACAATAAATAGATTATTAATTTAATTAATGTACTGTAAATCTCCAAAGGTAACCTTTTATAGAAAGGCCATAGGAAAAATAACCATATACCGTTTACACATTGAGTGAGGCCTACATCATTATTAGTTTTGCCCACTGAAATATTATGTATACTAAGGACATATCTAAATTTCTAATAATTCAGGCCTGTAAGTAAAATTAAAATGTTAACTTATTCATTTGTAATTTGTAGTATATACTGAAGACAAAATAAATATTTTATCATTTACATTTAATAGACAGTTTAAATCAATAAATCATGAGCAATAAATAAGAACAAAAATATAATTCCACCAATAAATCCACTAAATGAAAAAAAAAAAAAAAAATATATATATATAT
>JAQMYK010000037.1:5097177-5108951 GCA_030014345.1 Clarias buthupogon
TTTTTCCTAACAAAAATCCTTTGCAGGAGCTTGTTGGTCCAACTAATAGTTTTCAGTGACTTTTGCTTATCCTTATCAAACCCTATTACAATATGTGTAATTTGCCTTTGAGTTATTTATATATTAATTCCTACATTTTTTATTTTGTTATAACATGTCCTTATAGAGTGTGTTAGGCCCACATCAGGAAAATAGGCATACATTAGGCACATTTGTGATATTTGGAAGATGTACCTTACATTAATACACATTGAGTAAGGCCTATATCATTATTAGGACAAGGAAACCAGTTTTGTCCTCTGAAATATTATGTATACTAAGGTATATATACAGTACTATAGAATTGTACAGTTATGGGTCATATCTAAATGTCTAATAATGACCTGTAAGTAAAATTAAAATGTTAACTTTTATAATTTGTAGTATATACTAAAGACAAAATAAATATTTTATCATTTACATTTGATTTAACTGTTGAATCACACAAGTTATTGCATCATGGACAGTTTTTGCTGTGTCACTGTTGTTCAGAGAAATGTCAATCCCTGCAGATGCAGAATTAATTTTGTTATGTTGGAGACAGCAGGGGGTTAATTAATATGATTATTATAATGTTTGCTTTCCAGAAGAGTGGAAAGGATTCTGTTTTGTCAGCTTGCTCTCTCAAGTTGTAACTTGTCACCCTCGAAATCCCTATAGACCCCACCTCTCTTTGTTTCTCTTCTATGCTGTCATCTGTACCCCCCTTAACTGATCCTTTAAGTCATCACCTGGGGAACAATATAATTTAACCTTTTGTCTCTGTATTATTACCCAAATATAACTGTAAAAATATAATATTCTAACATTAAATATTGTGCAAATTAAAATATTTCAACATTATACTAATAAATTGCATGTAAGGTTGTGTGTCTTATTTGATACAGGACTGATATTTAGGATTTTCTTTGCGATAAGGATAGGGCATATAGTTTTAACTAATGATAAACTGCCATCTTGATAGACAGTTTAAAGCAATAAATCATGAGAATATAATCACAAAAATATATTTTCATCAATAAATCCACCAAATTAAAAAATATATATATTTTTTAACAATGAAACATTTTTCCTTGTTGATCCAACTAATAGTTACACAGTATGTGTAATTTGCCTTCATTTATTTATGCATTAATTCTTACATCTTTTATTTTGTTATAACACATACTTGTAGAGTGTGTTAGGCCCACATCAGGGGAAAAAAGCATATAGTAGGCACATTTATGGTATTTGGAAGATGTACCTTAAATTAATACATATTGACTAAGGCCTATATCATTATTAGGACAAGGAAACCAGTTTTGTCCCCTGAAAAATATTATGTATTCTAAGGTACATATACTATAGAATTATACAGTTCTGGGACTTACATTTATACAACAGAGCAGTTAAGGAGTTATGGGCCTTGCTCAAGGACCCAACAACAGCAGGTTGGTATTTGAATTCACAACCTTGTGAAACGTATTCTTTTATTATTAATATCTACCACTGCATACATATTACGTTTTATTTATACTTTTTCAGCTTAGATGATTACTGCTTTTAATCTCTTTTGCATTTAAAGTTGTTATTCAATCATATTTATCATGGTAGTATGAAAATTGTTAGGATTTCAATCTATATAAACTTAAAACACTAGATAAGATTTTTTGTTTTTGTTTTTGTTTTTTTTGCCATTTTCGCACCCTCCACTATCATTGTTTGTACTTGTTTCTTATTTGTTGGACTGTTTATAACAGTTTCCTTGTCCATGGAGTCTTTAAATGTTTTTCTCAAATAATTATGGTTATGGTGACTGCCTTCACCACTGCCTTTGCTATCTCGGACATGATCAGCTGCTGCCCCCTACTGTGCAATTTGTGTGGGGTTTCGCTACAGACCAGCAGGCCTCAGCATCTTCTATCCTACTATAGTGCTGATCACTCAAAAGCACCTTCTCCAGCTCCAATACAAGCCCATTCACAACCCCCAGATCCAAGTCACATCTCCCTGCACCTTAAAGGTTTAACAGAAGCCAGGAGAGTGATGTGGGTTTCTGAACCAGAACGTCTACAGTACAAGCTCTTGGCATCCACCATTCCCTCTCACCAGTATAAGATCACATGCATCACCCTCATCACAGGGCAAGCACTATCCTGGGCCACTGTCACAGGATCTTCTCTGCTTCAACTACCAAGCTTTCACAGATCATGTGAGAAATGTCCAGTCAGTAGACATGAAGCTTCCAAACACTTTTGTAGTGTGGCTGACAACAACATTGCTTTCCATGCATGGCCTCCAACTGTTCCAAAAGGGTTTCATTACATAAGGGCAACTAATTCAAAGAACTATGTATAATGTTCAGGGAAGCTTTCCTCTAAGTGCAGACAAACCATACAAGCAAAAGAAATAAATTCCTTGAACCAAAACAGAACCGCCCGTGTTTATTTCAGAATGATGGTAAATTTTCCAAGAATCTTGAGAAAGATTGTTCATATTTGGGCTAAAAAGCCAAACAGATATACCCCTTTATTTAGTGCACCTTTGGAAGCTCACCCTTCCAAAGTCATGGACATGCACTGCCAAGGCAATGTACAATAACGAACTTACTAATATTAATAAAAACATCATTAAATGATCCTGCACATAAATCCTGTTGCAGCACTAATTCATCCTTATCTACCAGTCAGTAAAACAGTGTCAAGATATTTAAGTCTTAATTACATTTATTTTGTATGTAAAATCCATATATTGTCCTTTTTTGAAGAGAGCCCATATACTGTAAGTGAACCTATTTACTGTAGATGCAGGAATAGAGAAATCTCATTTGAAGGGTCTGGAAAGTTGTAGTCTTGTATAGACTATCTGTGACCTTGGGCATCTAGGCATGAGTGGTTGAGCTAAGACTTTTATTGGAGTTGTAAATGCAGGGAGGCCTGTTTAAAACTTAATAAAAATAAAAATAATCTATATTTTTCTTATATTTTGCACCTGACTGCACCTCCTTTTCAAACATTTTAAATCATGAAACGTACACAGTGGCAGCATGGTGGCTTTGTAAAGTGCATCACCGTGGCCTTGCACCTGGGTTGAGGGTTCAATTCCCGCCTCAGGCCTGTGTGTGTTGGTGGGTTTGCTTCTGGTACTCTGGTTTGCTCCAAGATATATGTAGATTAGGCTTATTGGCATTCCCAAAATCTTGTTAATGCAGTCTAACATATGTTTGGCCTGTATACAGTGTACAATAAGTGATATTATTTGAGCAGTGTTATTTTATGTATTGTGACTTTGACTGGCCAAATATATAAATAATATAAATAAATAAAAAGTTTAATAAATAATTATCACTAGGGATTAAAAGTGTTTGGACAAGTAGGGCTTCATTACAGAATAAACTAGAAAGAATTGTAAGTTTAAGCAAGGTTCTGCTGTCTTCCAAAGATAAAAAGCAGGGTAATATGAAAAGCTTAAAATTACCTTTGCTCATTTATTCTCTATTTTATTTTTAAATATCTTTTAACTTAAAAAAAAATTCTATATTACAACAGTTGCTATATACTTCAAAATTTTTAAAAGTATTACTATTTGAAAAATATGGACTAGAGTCCATAAAGTACACACAATGATTGAGGCCTTCATCATTCTTAGGACAAAGAGGCGTTCGTTTGTCCTCTGAAATATCATGTATTACAATTATGTACAGTTATGAAGCATTTCTAAACATTTAAATAATTCAGGTTAGTAAGTAACATTAAAACATTAACCTATGTGTAATTTGTGGTATGTACCTGTTACAAAGACAAAATAATATGAATAAATAATATATCTTTTACATTTGATTTAACTGTTGATGCTATTGTTTTTGCTGTGTCATTGTTGTTCAGAGAAATGTCAATCCCTGCAGATACAGAATTAATTTTGTTATGTTGGAGACAGAAGGGGGCTAATTAACATGATTGTTATTTGTGTTTATAATTGTTGCTTTCCAGGTTAATGGACAGATTCTGTTTGTCAGCTTGTTCTCTCAAGTTGTAACTTGTCATCTCCTAAATCCCTATAGAACGCACGTCTCTTTGTTTCTCTTCCATCATCCCATCTGTACTGTCTCCCTTAACTCCTCGCCTGAGGCACAATATCATTTAATCTTGCTTCTTTGTATTTCTACAAAAATATAATAATAAAAGTTTAATATTTAAATATTAATATATGGTGTGAATTAAATATTTGATATTTATACTGATAAATTGATGTTGCTTAGTTTATACAGGACTGATATATATTTTCTTAGGGATATGGAGTTAGTAAACAAATAAGCTGGCATCTTGGTGACCAGATTAAAGCAATAACTCATAAGAACAAACATATACAGTAATTTATTAGGCATTATGTATTGGAGATCATGCTTTTACACTATTACCTGTTTCTTTTTTATTAAATTCACCAAATTAACTATTTATATATATGTTTTGCTGACAAATATCTCTGGCAGGATGTAATGTCAGTGGTGGACCAGCCAGTTACACGGTTAAATTTAACCAGCCAGTTAAATTACAGTAAAATGTAACATACATATTTTTTTATTTATTATTATAACTTGTCCAACTAGAGAGTGTCAGGCCCACAACAGTTTTAAAAAAAAAGCATAACAGGCATATATTATTTATTATATGACATTTGGAAGACGGCCCTATTTTTAAAAACCTAGTGGCACTTCAGGGCCTTGCACAAGGCCTAGACAGTGTAAGGTTGGCATTTGAACTCACAACCTACTGATCAGTAATCCAGTGTTTCTACCACTGAATTACCACTACAGTCAGTACATACATACATTGCTAATAACATAGGCCTTAAGTAAAGGCTTCTAATGTAATACATTTTACATTGATTATGGGACCTTATGGGACTTCGTTGTCCTCATTTGAGGACATCATAATTTCAAATACACTGTATATCTTTGGATGTTATTCTGTTGTCCAACATCTCCCTTTTTAAGGCATTGATTAAGTTTAGTAGTTATCAGGTGCAAAAAAAAAAAAAAAAAACAGTAAAAATAATTTTAGGCCACATTAGATTTTTGGTAGCAGAGGTTAATATGATATTACGTAATTTCTACACTATTTTTCCAGCTCAGATGAGTATTGCTTAGATTCCCTTTTACATTTAAAAAGTGACATTAAATCAGTTATCGTGAGAATATGACAATGGGTGCTTGTTAGTAAGAAAAGTAAAACATGTTTATTGTCCAAATATAGTTAGCTGATGCTGATATACTGTAGCTTTGGAGATCAGCCCATGTTCTGTAGTCTTGAAAAGGTTGCTTATGCAGTTGGATAAAGTATTGATCACAATGTCCCACCATTACTAGTTAAACTTCTGACCTTGATTTTTTTGCTTTTCGGCCAGTTAAATGTAATAATAAAAAAATTTAGTGGCACAAGGTGGGTAGATTCATAGTTCACAATTAATAATAAAACATTAAAAATAAAACTTTTCTATGCTAAATTTAATAATAAAAATATCTTATCTGTTAGGCCTTCATGAGCATTGAATGTACATGACTTTACTTCTCCTAGACTCAAGTATACATAAAATATACACATTTCCTGTGATGAACATATAGTGAGGCCTGAATAGTGATTAGGACATGGTCATAGTTAGAGTTTAAAGTTCACTATGTTGCAAACAGCAACCAATGTACTGTAAGGCCACGCGTTTATGGTGATTAATTTTGTATTGATATTTGACCCTGATCATTAACATTTCAATCAGAATAGTATATTGTAAAAGGTAGTATAAGAGCACAGGATTACTAATAAAATATTTCATAAAGGCAGGCTAAGACTGTAAGTGGGCAGCACAAAGAGGATTTTGAATGATGGACACCATGTGGAGGGCATTGAATATGAATGTGAACTGAAAAGTACAGTAAGGCTGACCACATGAAAGTTGCTAAAGTATTACATCATTTAATAAAGAGCAATAGATTAAAAAAAACACCCTAGCTTAATTAATTATTAATGCTTTTTCAACTTGCTTCAACCTGTCATGATGAACAGCTTGTTTATCGTTTAATCGTGTTGTGACCAAAAAGAAGATTCCTCTGTGTATGACCTGTTATCTTCAGCACTGCACTAATCACTCATTCGCTTGCATTTAACACAGAGCGGCTAATTAAATATAAAACAACATCTTTAATGACACAAGGTCTTGTTTTAACAACTGACATGGAAACAGATACTTGTTGGCACATGTTTAACAAGTTGCCCCACACCTGACACCTGTCCTCAGGCCTGGGCAGAACTGATCATTCTGAGATGCCCCTTCTCTACTGAAACTCCCTCAGCTGCTTTTTTTATGTCTCAAATCCAATTAAACCATGTCTTTAGGCATTTGCTAATTAAAAACTGAAACAAAGGCACAAAACAGGAACTTTGTTTTGCTTGAGCTCATTTACAACATAACTTAGCCCTCGGGACAAGGATGATTTGTTTTTATTCAGTTTGAGCCATCACTTCATCACTCTAGAGACAAAGAGAAAAGGCTTTATTGTTTTTTTTTTGTTGTTGTTGTTTTTTCTACACTTGTTGATTCATACAAATCATTTTTTTTTATAAAAATAGTTTTTAAAACAAATAATAATAATAATAATAAGAAGAAGAAGAAGAAGAAGAAGAAAAACATAAAAATTATTGTATCAGTCTGGCATCAAATGACCAGATGACTCTGCTGATTGTTGGTGACCCTTAAGTAAATTGCAATAATGTGCTTTGCTACTGGTGCAGTTTTATAAAATAAAGGTTTTGGTAAATGATACTTAAACTGGGCCATGCAAGACCAGAGCTAAAAAACAGTTGTAACTGTAATGAGGCATTGTGTAATTACTATTTATTTTTGGCATATTATCAGAATTTTTACACATGGAAACCAACATGCACATTTGCTGTCTTATGCCTGCAAATGTATGAAATCACAAGCAAGATATCAGGCATAAAATATCAATTTACTTCATTTAATAAACTAGTGTATGGCAAGTAATTTTACACAAAACACTCAAAAGCTCTTTATCTCATGGCACTGTGGGTCCGATATGGTACAATATGCAGGATTGAGTCTGAGCTGTACTGTATTTTACATACTGCCTAATGTGCAGTGTTATACTGCATACAACTTCTTATGACTAGAGGCCTGAAAATAAATAATGATGACTCATTTCTGCTGTTCACTTGGCATTTCTGGAACTGAAACAGAATAATTATATATGTTGATGTTAAACCTAAGCAGGTAGTTTTAAAAATAAATATTCTGAACATATGCCATATGTATTTAATTAATATTTCCTACTGTGAATTAAAATCAATCAAATAACTTCAACACCAGCAGTTCAATAGTCTTCCTTATTAAAACAGTTCCGGCATATTTTACAACAACTCATGCTTTATAATTTGGCAATATTTTGGCAATATTATAATCTAAAGATGAACACAAAGTATCTTCATGTTCGTCAGACCTCAAGATCACAAAGAATTCAGGCTTATACTCATCAGTGACGCTATACTGAGGCCCTGTTTCCAGAATGTGCACTACCAAATCACCCAATCACACTACCATTATTTTTTGCCATTTTACTATTTTATAATAATAATAATAATAATAATAATAATAATAATAATAATAATAGTAATAATAATAATAATAATAATAATAATAATAATAATAATAATAATAATGCAAAAGCACGTATGTTAAATTAACCAATAAAATAAAAACTACTTTTTATAAAGCTGTCTATATGATAAATTCTTAATACTTAAAAAAAATTAAAAGTCATCATCTGGATTTAAATAAGCAAATCCTGAAGAGCCTTTAATTTGATAATTACTGTAATTATGAATACAATGTCTGACCAAAAAACATTCAGAAACAACATTTATAAGGATCAAATTATTTGCCTACATGAAGAAAACATTGGGTTTAAACCTGGAATGAAAAAAAAAATGATCACCTAAATTCTTTTTCACAAGAAAACTATGTGTAAGTAAAGTTAATCAGAAAAAGGCTTAATTTGCCTAGGGAGCATGAAGATTAGACTTGAAACTAGAAACTAGAAACGTCATGTGGTCTGATGAGTCCAGATTGACCCAATTCCAGAGTAATGGATATGTCAGGGTAGGAAAGAAGGAAAGCACGTAAAGTGATGCCTCCATAAAGCACATACTGTACATCGCTCTTTTTGACCAGGCAGTGGATCTTTCAGCTGGCAACAACTATTTTAATCATAGTAAATGAAAAAGGATTTGTGTGCAACACAATGTAACGTATAATGTGTTTTTCCTTTTTACAATTTATTCCCAGTATATATATATTTATAGTATTAAGTATTGTTATAGTAAAATATAGTAAAAAGTATTGTTTTCTCAAAATGACTAAATGGGGGTCTCTCAAAAAAGAGAGAGAGACACAGAGAGAGAGAGAGAGAGAGAGAGAGAGAGAGAGAGACCTTCTTTGTAAGACAAAAATGATTCCCAAAGTTCCCCAGTGGTTTTCTCCACATGGATATTATTGCAATTGCTGGCCAATTTTTTAAGTTGTTCTTAGTTCTGCTTTGGGACAAGCATCTTCTCTAATAACTTCTGTTCATCAGTATTTAGGTTTAGCAGTCTGTCACAAATCCACGGGGTCAGATGCAATAGTTCTTTTACCAAAAATGAATAAAAGATGGAAAAAGTCCTGAAATTTAGAACAACTAAAATAACTGAAAGCAAGACAAGGCCTCACAATGAAAACAAAGCTTACTCATGGTACAAAATACAACAACACAGTAACAATGCAACATACAGTTGCCTGTCAAAGACACAACTTCTAATTCAAGTTTTTTTTTTTAAAGATTTATTTTCTACAATTCTAGAACAATAACACATATGGCATTATGTAATTAAGTAAAAAAACAACAACAACAACAGTAGTTTGTTATTATTTTAAAACATTAAGCTCAGCTGTCCTAGAATAGATCCTGCAAGAACAGTATTGTGTCGAGTGCATTTGTAAAACCCATCAAGCTCCATGATGAAACTGTCTCTCATGAAGACCTTCCCAGGAAAGCAAGACCAAAACTTACCTCTGCTGCAGAGGAGACGTTCATTTAGAGTCACCAGCCTCAGAAATCACCAATTAACAACCAGCTTTAGCATCAGATTAGAGCCGTTATGAAGGATTTACAGAGCAGAAGTATCAGATATAAATCTCAATATCAACTGTTCAAAGGAGATTATTGTATATTTTAGGCGCCTTCAGCATTGTTTTACAATGTAAATCGGGTAAATCAGGTACAATGTAAATTAGATATGTCCAAAATTTTGACAGGTACAGTAGTGTGTATTTAATACTTTACAGCCAAGGAGGCAAAACACAGAGCTTAGGGTGATTAATTAGGGAACCGGTGAGACCAAACACAGGAAGATAGCCAGACAACAAAAATAAACTTTTTAAAATTATGATAGAGAGTGCCCTCTGGTGGTATGGTGGGATCCATGGGGATCTGGGGAGAAAAAAGTCCTATATGGTAATTGCCAGTATGTGACACATTGCAGACAACATTGTCTTCACCAGGAAGTCATCCATGTGTCTGCACTCAGCTCCACTAACAACATCACACAAGCTCCAACAGCCGGCATATGACTGAATCAAACCTGCTTGTGTTTTGTAATATTAGCCGAAAATTGTTCGACTTGAGCCTTGGCTAAATCCCCAGCAAAATCTGTTAAATGATAAGGGTTTTCCCCCCTTATCCTGTATTTAAAAAATTAAGTCCAAACAAGGAACAGCTAAATTATAGGGCTCAGCACTAAAGTGCATGTTATGCTGATGGAAAACCAATCAGAACTGCTAGCAAGGCCACAAGTCTAGTGGTTAATAATAATTTGAAATTTTCAAACAAAATGCAAGGCAAGTGTGATTCTAAAATAAGATATTTTTTAAGGAAAATTAAAATCTCTCTCCCTGCTGTAGCTTTTTAAGTCAGTAATACATCAAGGCATTGTCTAGAAATTATCCAACTGGAATAAAAAAAATGGCTTTGGCTTTGTCATGAAAAAATATAAATAAGTTCAAGTAGGCTTTCTGTTGTCATTTCAACCAAATAAAGTTCAGTACACAGTGAAACAAAACACTCCAGAACCAAGGTGCTACATACAGCATGAATTTACAAAAACTAGTTAACTATTAAGAAACCTAATTAGCCGACTTGTTGAGACAAGACTTTTTTCTTTTTTATTTTTACATTTTATTTTAACAGAAAAACTATCAAAGTTTTATACAAAATAGCACAACTTCATTCATGAATTCCATTCATTATGACACATTACAGTATGTCCTTCAGTGGTCTGTGTTTATCTTTTAATGGCACTGGCACTTGATTTCAGGAGAATTATTTTCCTGTTAATATGCCTTCCAGCTTGCTTTGAGAACCTTTCAAACTGTGTCTGGGTTTAATTAATTCTGCAGTTTGTCTGTTTCTGCATAATTTTCATTGCATAATAAGTGTGAGGGTCTGTGTGGGTTTTAATGCCACTTTTTGGAGACACAGATGGATGCAATTGCAGATCGTTTCAGTACAGAACAAAGATCAAAAATGTGAAAACAATAACTATACACGGGCTGTCGAGACGTGGCAAAAATAAACAGACTATAGCAATACTGAAGCATGCACATATGCAACCAATGCACCAAGTGATAACAACAAAAGCTATTAACTAGATGCTGAAAACCAGAACTAAGTAATGGTTCTAATCAAGGTAAAATGAGACACAGGTGAGAGTAATTGTGATGCACTAAGGCTGATGGGGTAGTGTACTGTACAGTAGGTTAGCTCTTCCTTTGCAGTACATATTTATAAGGGGGTTTTGTGTTCTTTTATCATTAACATTTTCATGTAATCAGTGTCCAAAACTCATATTGGTTTAGGCTTTATGTAAAGACATACAGTACTGTAGGTTGCTACAATCATAATTATTTATGTTTTTCAAGTATTACATTTCACCTGACAGTTGTTATAATCTCATGGTGGCTCGGTATATGCGTGCATATTATTCTGTTTTGATCAAATATACAGTAAAACAGTATCAGAATACAAAGACCTGCTTGTACTGTATAATTGCTGTCCTGATAGGCAACATGTCATTTTCTTGCTATTAAAAGAATGGGGGTTTTATTCATTCAAAAATCTATTTATCCTAATCAGAATATTTTATCAAAATTAAAATAAAACAATAAAATCATGTAAGAGGTAAAAACCAATCAATGCACCATATTTTTTACCATTGAGTTACACCAGTGTGCATTGCCTCCTACACCGTGCTACTGTATGTTGTCCGCCAGACTGATCCTGGGAGAGCTCATCATGATTATATGTACATACAGCAATCTCCTGATGATATTAGAGAGGCCTAAGTAAGGGAAATAGCCTGGAGCCAGTAATAAAGTATGCCATAATACTCAATTCGCCTGCAATAAGAAACCTACAGGGTTTACAAATACGAAATAATCCCAAAAGTCACTAAACAGCTTTTAATGAGGAAGCAATCTGAATACCTAGACACCCTAATAATAAAGCCTTAGGCTAGGCATTACCTGGCAAACATGAACAAAAAGAATAAGATCACTGTCAAAAATATTCGTGCGTAAAAAAAAGATTTGTGTGTAATTCTGTCTTTTATCTGAGTTGGATTCCAAAATCTACGGCCACGACAGCTTACAGATAC
>JAQMYK010000037.1:5170445-5188640 GCA_030014345.1 Clarias buthupogon
TATAATCGCAACATTTGCTGTAATGTAATCGCATAGGCTGACATCGCGATTGCGATATTATTAATCGTGCAGCACTATACAGTATAATGCATTTCTAAATTTTGAAAAAAAAAAATGGCCATGGTTTATGAGCACGGCATCTTTAGCAGACTTATTTTATACAACTATATGCCTTTATATAGATTTGATCGCAGCAAATTAAAAACAGAGACTGCAATGCTAGTATATAAAATATTTTAACTAAAAGTTTATTTATTTAAGGCTTATCGGTTAGCACTGTCACCGTGCACCTCCAGGTTCCGGGTTCGATTCCCACCACAAGGTCTGTGTGCATGGAGTTTTCTTGTTCTCCGCGTGCTTGGTCGGTTTCCTCTGCGTACTCCGGTTTCTTCCGACAGTCCAAAGGCATGCAGATTAGGTTAATTGGCGTTCCTAAATTGGCCAAAGTCTGTGAATGAGTGTGTATGTGTGTGTGCCCTGCGATGGATTGGCACCCAATCCAAGGTGTACCCCGCCTCGTGCCCTAAGTCTCCTGGGATAGGCTCCAGGCCCCCGCGACCCTGAATACAGGATAAAGCGGGCTTTACAATGAGTGAGTGAGTTTATCTATTTATTTTTTTGGTCATCCTCTCGCTTTCTGACGAGTGAAGTTACAATATGGCTTTTTCGAGGAAAGTAAAGTCAAAGACGAAAACAGAATGTTTAAAGATGGCTGGACTGAGAAGCATCTGTTTATTCTTTCTGGTTTGAATTTGCAGTTAATGTTCCACATCTGTTCAAAGTCTGTGCCGCTATTCCAAAGTGGCAAACTGAAATAATCATGTTAATATAACCATTTTCATTTGAACCAACCATGAAATAATCATTAATGATTAACAATAACTGTTATCACCATTCATTTATTACTTTACTTCATTTATTACCATTCAGCTGCTTTACCAGAACAGCGTAAAAATAGCCCATAAGAGCCAAGACGCATTGCTTCAAACAGAACACATGGCAAATTTTGAAAGACATCACATGGTACTTTTACTGACAATTTCTTGGTTGGAAGCTCTACAGTATGTTACATATGTCACCGTGATATTTTTTAAAAATGTTTTACATCAATTTGTCCATAGAAATGAGCTAGTTCTGCCACATATGCTACAGTACCAGGTCATGGGTACACAAATTCACAGATTGTCACATGACTGAACCAGGATGTTCATTAGAGGATCAT
Source organism: Clarias buthupogon (assembly GCA_030014345.1). NCBI lineage: Eukaryota > Metazoa > Chordata > Actinopteri > Siluriformes > Clariidae > Clarias > Clarias buthupogon. Next base: position 5,171,668 of record JAQMYK010000037.1, read on the forward strand.
TAGTTACATTCAAATGGACCGTCTCTGCTCTAGTATTGAGCATCATAATAAAACACACTGCTGGTTTTGATTCTCCATTGAAGAAAGTTTTAAATTCAGCTGAAGGCTAAAAGCATCTTTAAAAAAAAAACAGTGTTAATTTAATAGAAGTGTTCCAGAACAGTCATGCAAGAACCGCTTGGAGCTAAAGTGGAAGTTCTTCAGGAAAGGAAACATCCTTAAAGGGAATAAGGTTATAACTGAATCACATTCTCTTATCCACACACAGACACACACACACACACACACACCATGGCTTCGTAGTCTCATTTCCTGCTTGCTGCATGACTTTCTTTCCAGTACCATGAGTTACTACAGTATGAAGTCGCTGAATATTATTTTAAAGACGTGCTTCCAGACCGAGCAGCCAACCATGAAACCGCAGAACGGCACAACGAAAATGAAATATACAATTACCACAGCAGTGCCAAGAATCACTATTTACTTAATGACTTATAAAAACGAATATCCTAATTCAAATGCTTTAACTTTTTCCACTCTTGCTTAATCTTTCTCTTCTGTTTGCAGCATCAAGGGCCTGAACTGCTTTTAATTGGGCTTGTGTTTCGATGCTTCCTGAAAAAAGGGCAAAGATCATCAGTGTGTGATCGGATTAGAGGCCACCCGTTGTGGTTGTGGCTGGGTTCCCTACAGCATCAAAACTGTCCCTCGCTCCCAGTCACGCTCTCAACCTTATGGGTTTTTTGTGTTTGTTTGTTTGTTTGTTTGTTTGTTTGTACATTACTGTATACAACACATTATTACATATAAACGGAAATTCAAAAACAAAGCTTTATAATTTAAAAAAACAAACATTATTATAATGAACATTATAATTTGTAGTTTTTAAAAACCTCAAAATAAGACAGTTTGTTTTTGTTTTTTGTACAGTAAAAGAAAAACAATCAACAACAAGATGGTATGATTAAGTGCCGTTACTGTTACAATCCAGGTGTTGATTAGCGCATGCTTTTTTATTGATTTTATGCTACAGTTATTTACAATTATTTGTTTTCTTTATTAAAAAAAAAAAAAGAAGTAAATTCACTGTATTGTTCTGGAACATAGGTTAAACAGGTAAGCTCATGTTAAAGTTTCCTATAGACCATCATTCCCACACTTTATGAAAAACGACAAATCCGTCTGAGCCGAAGACGTTCCTAAAGTTATAGGTTTACCTCTGACAGTTAAAAAGTGCTCACATTGTCTTGAGCATCTACTGTACCATACTGTATACATCTCTGTGAAGGAGCTCTTAGTATAGAAAATGATAACTGATATTATAAGGATGGGAATCAACAGGGATGACCCAATATGATATTATCACGATATCCATACGCTGATTCGATTTCTATTGTGATTTTGTAAGTATCATGATTTGATAAATATCGCAAATGTCTATGTATAGATACATATGTATATAATCTATATTGATATTTTGCAGATTTCGTTACAATTCTAAACAAAGAGCAATTCATTTGCTCGTACCATACAGGATTCTGTGCTACCTGGCAACATGTGAATAGTTTAGACAACGACACCAGTAAAATTATAGAAGACCAGCAACATTTTACCACCTTAATTGCTATACGAATTTAAAATTAATTTAAAAAAAACCTGATGTTTGGAATCCATGAATTTCCACACAAGAATGACGATATGAGTAAATTTTTCCACCCATCTTTACTAATTATATAAGTATGATTTGCCTTGCAGGCAGAACTACTGTACGTGCTGATATAATTTTTAAAAAATCAACACCTTCTGACAAATAATCAAGAATTGTCATCTCAATATGTTTGCAGTACCAGTCAAAAGTTTGGACACAAGTTTGGATTTATTTTCTATATTCTAGAACAATACTGGATTTTTTTTTTTTTCAAAACTATGTAAATTATGGAATTATAAAATGAACTAATAACAACAACAGTCAGTTGTTATTTTAAGACATGAAGGTCGGCTGTTCTGGAATAGTTCCTGCAATAACAGTATTGTGTCGAGTGCATTTGCAGAAGCCATCCAGCACCATGATGATGAAACTGTCTCACGTGAAGACCATCCCAGGAAAGCAAGACCAAAACTGACCTCTGCTGCAGAGGAGACGTTCATTTAGAGTCACCAGCCTCAGAAATCACCAAGAGCACCTCAGATTAGAGGCGTTATGAAGCTTTCCAGAGCATAAGTAGCGACACATCTCAATATCAACTGTTCAAAGGAGATTAATGTGTATTTTGGATAAAGGCCTTCAGCATTGAGTAGAAACGGATACAATTCAGGAAAGACCATGGACTTAGAAGGTGTGTCCAAACTTTTGATCAGTAGCATATATTTCTATTTATATATTTACTGTATACATATACGGCAGCGTTATTAAAACACAGTTCTCAGAATCTAAATATAGAATAAAATTCTGCTTCTGAGTTCACTGAAAGGAATGATAATGTTCTTCAGACTGGGCGACTCTCATCATTGCAGCGGCAAATTTCACACATGCTCGAAAACAATTACCTCCTAACCCTATTCGGCTGAATGGTAAAGTGACCTTTAACCTGTCACAGGCATCTATTCTTGTCAAGGCTTTGTAAAAATCTGTGCATTTCTTTAAGCTCACTGAGACAAGCACAACCCTTGATGAACCGAGTAATAACTTCGACAAATGGATACAGAAATGTCACACTGACCGGAATGTATCTTTGACTATGATTTCTGCTGAAACTAGCTCATATAGAAATATAAAGCCTCATCTGGCCCACATATTCTCCCTACAGTATGTCCCAGTCAGGAAGCAGCTCCTATCTGCAGCATCTCCACCATGTATATGCATGAGCTCTGTTGCTGATATTCCACCAAAGACATCCTCTCTCTGCTCACGCTCGGCCCTGCACTGAAGCTACAGTATTAAACCCTGTTAGTCGTGGCAGTGTCACGTTTTCTGATGTCATGGCCATCAGTCAGGATTTTCAATATGCTCGCTAAGATCAGCATTGATCCCTCAGTGGTTAATTCCTGGGTCTCCAGCTGCGGTGATTTCCTTGGCAGTTTGAGGATTACGGCGGCACGCAAACCGTTTATCCCTTTCGCTGGCAGCTTGTCAAGAGTTTGCAGAGTTAACAGGCTTGTTCAGATGCCGAATATAAAGTATATCCGAGATGCAAGGGCAAGTATTAATGCTTCTCACTTCTTCTGAGGCTAAGAATAGGAGACACTTAATAGTACATTCATTTACATACATCTTCATCATTTCATCTTCTCGCCCACTCTCCTGTACTGAGTGTCTCTTTTCGACTTAACCCCTTTAACGCCACTGTATTAATATAGAAGATTCTGTGGCATGTGCATCTGCTCCTCGTCCCTCGGTGAGACACCCACATGCTGGTATTACTGTTTAGCATCGCACTGCATTCATACCTGGGCACAGCGATTGCTATATCTTGAATCTAACAGCAACAGAAGAAGAAGGCAGCAGTCCATCCATCCATGCAGTGGTACAGTACAGTATACACAAACTTGTACTGGATACATGTGGATTTATCGTACAGTTTTGCAGTATGTGCCTTGTTGTAGTTTCAAAAAGTCATCATTTCTCAGAGTGGGGTCCATCCATGAAGCTCAGTTCTTAGTCATTATCTTGTTCAACTGCTCGCTTGAATTGCATGGGTTTGATCCAAACCGCGATAACTTCAAAACAACCGGGCCTAAAAATATTGTCAGCTTGGATCTTGTGTGGTCTTGTCATTGGAAAGCTCTGGAACGAAAAGCTCTATGGCTGTAATATCAGCCAAACTATTATTGTGAACATTTACGTAATCATCCTAGCATGTGCATGGTTTAAAAAAATTATAATAAAATAAAAAAATCTAGGGTTTGACAACCCATGCTCTAGACAAATATATATAGCAGTATGATTTTTGACTGTTGGTTATAGAAGTAGTGCACAGTAAAGTAGTATAAACAGTATGAACACGAGTAATGGCACAGGTACTAGCATCACACTGTACCTGCAGGTATCTATAATTATTATTACTGATACAGTATCTCTCTTATCAATTCCTTCACGGTGTAACAGATCACAGAGTCCAAAATCTATTGCGATATCTCTTATTCATAATGCTGTTATTGATCTACATCTATGCTACATCTATGAAAGAACAAAACGTATTTATTGCATGCAAAGTCATTAATCATTTTTCAGCCACGTGAACCTGCCAAGATATCTCTGTATTACTCTAGCAATTATTAAAGCATGTGGATTGACACATGAAGGGTGGCCACGGCAAGCGCTGATTACATCCAGATCCTTCAAATACACTTATTTTCACATCAACTTTTGATTGAATTCCTCAAAAGACCAAAAGCACTAGAAGCACTAACAAGGGGATTTGGCTGGAGAACATGTTGTGCTGGGGAAGTCATGACCTCGTTGGTCACAAGTAATTATTTTCATTTCATATTGTTTGTCATGTTCACTCAACGTGTATTCCACTGACTTAACAGTGATAAGAAAGAACAGAGGAGTATCACTCAAATTAAATTAAGATAAGGCAAGTTGCGAAACTGTTGTTCATTTAATTTTAACTTCTGACCTTTGAATTTGTACAGTTATTTTATTCAAATGTGAATATCACAGTCTTGATAGGACATTGCTTAATGCAGCACATGATCAGCAAATACATTTAAACACGCAACGTTTAAAACACTTAAAACTCAGGCAGCACAGATACTTGATGGCAACACAGCATAGATCAATAACGATTGAAAATATATAGACATACAGTATGTGCTTATGTGGAAGCCTTACTGGTGTGTGTTAACAGGGAGGCTTCAGACTTCAAAATATATACAGTATACAGTATATGTATTTGGGTTTTTGGATATGTCAGGTAGAACAAAACTTATCATTCCTTTAATAACATGTATGTATAAAATGTAGAACTGCCTCTTTGTGCTGAAAAAAGGAGACTTCACTCGATACTGCATAATCCTGAGCCCTATATATGTTTATTTAAAAAACAGCAAACGTTGCGGGTCACAAATATCTGAAACCAGTTAAACATTAATCAAATTCTTTCAGAACACAATCTAAAACTACGACTTTAAACCCTGTGCTGTGCTGTATATAGTAGCGCTGAATCTACAGTTTGTTCTAAAAAGAAATGATCCCTATGAAACCTCGCTTCTTCAAACATTTCTCCATGTTTCTTATGATCACTGTTTGTGCTAACACTGTTGTGTATCCAATTTCTTTTAAATAATCTGATGTTTATAGATAGGAATTAAATTGTATATACATATATATATATATATAGCTTGTTATCTATAAAATATGGTGGAGTAAATCTATATGAGTCGTCTCTTCCCACCAGCAGCAATTCCTGGTTCACATCATCAGCAACACACGCACCATCCCAAAGGTCATCCTATGAGTCCATATCTGTTCCTGTATCTCTACACGCTGAAGGAACCTGACACTTCTGAGCTGTAAAATCAGGTCTTTACTTAGAAACGTCACCAAACTAGTGTGTAAAATATAATAAAGCATAATCCATTTCTGATTTCAACTTGTTCCACTTTCGCCAAAATACTTTACATTAGACAGTTCGTAGAATAGTGTTTCAAATATTTGTCTGAATCTGATATACATTCATACAGTTTTTATTATGTTTATACTTGCCTGTGACACTCCAACACATGTAGTTATACAGTGCTGTGCAAAAGTCTACTCATTTTTTTTATATTTTCCTTTCAAAGAGCCAGACTTTCTTGTATTTTTAATCTACTGTAGTCTTGGGGAATCGTTCTCCAGGCTTCCTCAAGGATTTTTTTTTTTGAGCAAGTTTTCATTTTCAGTCCAGTCGCTGTACCTGAGCAGATTCAGAATGTTTTTTTCTTTGTTAAGCCACACAGAGACCTCTGAATCATTCAAGCATAAAAAAAAACATCTAACTTAATGCATGAACCAGTGAGAAACAGGTGCAGATGATCAGGCCGGTGATTAGTCTACTGTACTGGTGATGCTGAGTGCTGACTGGTCGGAACAGACGAGAGGGGAAATGAGGTCGCTGCTGAGGCTGTTACATAAACAACTAATTTTTTTATTGTATCTTTAGGCACTTTGCAGCCTGTCAAGGTAAAACATTTGTTCCTGTTTCGTTTATTTAATTTACAAAGTTTAAGACTTTTGCACGGTACTGTAGGTTCTCCAGACAGTTAAGAATGAATGAATGTAAATTAATCTAAAATTAATATATTTGTCTTTCTTTGTTTCACATTAGACAGTCTGAGCCTTCATATCTGCCTTTGAATCTTCCTGGCAAGCTTCCAAAACATGAAGTGTAAACATATTAACATCTGTATTAGTATTTTCCCTATTTTTACTTGAAAATATCAAAAGTAAAAAAGACATTATGTTTGTTCCAAATAATACATTTTTATTCATGTATCAATATATTTCAGTTGAAAGCAGGTAAACTATATTGATTATTAATTGTTGAATATGTTGATTATGGATAAATCAATAATTATGGTAAATGATAATAAAAAGGGTGTTTGTTTACTCATTAAACAGAATTAAGTATATTTACAAAGTTGATTTACTGTAGTGTGTAGTATAATGTGAATTATCTAAAATAGACCTAATATCAATATGTAAAAGCTACACATGGCCAAAGCACAAATTACATTAAGAATACTGAAATTTAAAAAGGGATANNNAACCTCTGCATCCCAAACCCCTCATACCCCCCCCCCCCCCCCCCACACGCCCCCACCCCCAAACAGCACGCTGTATTTCTCTGTACTATTAATAGATGTGTAAAGCTTGAACTAATATGCCAAAGGTTCTTGAACCAATGTCCACACTTACTGTTCAAACCACTTCACAATGTCACTTATAAACTAAAAAACCCCGTCAATACAAAACCGACCAAGTGAATTCAGAAGTGAATTAAAGAAATTCATTTAGATATTTGGATTCCATAGTAAAAATACACTAAATCCAGATTTCACATGGTTTATCAATAGTAAGCACGTACCTTTAAGCACAACCTCCAGTTCATCCCGGAGGATGTCGAAGGTGCTGTAGCGTGAGCTGGTTTCGGGGATGATGTTCTTTTTCAGCCAGCCTCCACAGGCATACTGGTAGAAGTTTTGACACGGTTCTGCCGTAGAGTCCATGTTCTCAATGAGGCGAGATGCTGAAATGCCAAGAAACAGTCTCAATCTCATCTGGAGGTTGTAAAATATACATTCCTTGCCCATGAACACATTAAAGGATTTGGCAGGTATTCATAAATGTGTTGTCATGTATGATTTGCTTATTTAAACTACAGAATGTTCTTAATCTAACCTATTAGTTATTTAGATATGTTTACATTTTATTCTGAATTATTCTTTCTAATCTATTATCCTCTTTAATGCTTAGTATTTTTTTATCTTGTTAACCAATTTAGAGCTTTGTGAGTTGATTGTGTGTCAAAACTAGGAAACCAGCACACGTGACCTTCCATATTAAGACAGATATTACATCACACAGGTTAGGGCCGAAATTCATAAAAAATTTTATTTTGCCAAAAATCTTTGAATAACTCCCTTATCTTATTGTTCCTTTAACAGAATCAAGAAAGTTTTGATTCTAAACATTGCTTTAAAGCACTTTAATGATCCACTATCCAAGCTGGTTACTCTAGTATGATTTGTTCGCTGGCGAGATTACTTTGCAGGGTAGCAGGGAAATCCTGGTGTCAAATTGAGACAGCTGGTTCCCTCTTCCTTATTACATCACAGAAAGCTCATCTAAATATTCCAAAACTTGGATTTTGACAGTTTATTCCAAGGCGCTTCTCATAAACAAACTCACACTGGCCATATCTCAGCAACCGGACATGATACAGGAATAATGTTGGTATGAAAATGGAGCTCATTGAGCCAAGAACCTGAAATTATGCAATGAGAACCCAAAATGTGACTTAATACCTGATTTGATGTGAAGGGTCGCATACAATCTAAAACACTCCCCAGGTAAGAATGTTTGTTAATTGATAACTTTTATCCCAGAATCTGTCTAACGTCACACATCTCGTGATGGTTTGTAAAATGTGCTTACCCGACCGTGTGCAGTCAGCTGTAGTGCAAACCGCATCTACAAGAGATCGAGACACACAAGAGGTCAGAGAGCTGGTGGGTTAATATATAATGATGAGCAGGCAATGTTCACTAAACACTATTAATGATTTAGTGTTAATGCAAATAACGGTGTATGACTTATGATGGTGAATAAGCTCAAATTAACTGTTCAGTTATGTCTCCATGCAATTTGTAATGTGCTAGAATGCATTGAAAGGCACACTTCCAGGCCTAAAATGAAAAGCATGCATAAATAAATAAAAAATATTGGTTTCTATATCTAATCTAGTTTCTGTTCACTTTTAATCAGTAGGAGTTTCACTCTGAATCTTCCAAAATGAAATCGACCCACTATTACCCCTACAATCCCACTGTTTAAATCTATCATTACCTTCTACTCCCCTACCCCTACAGCCTTACCTTTATCTCCTTTATTCCTATTATACTGCAAGAATTTACAAATCCCCTGAAACCTGGACACTCTGTCCATAAACATTACAAAAAAACTTCACCTTAACATTGCATTAACATAAAAAGGCTTCCAACATAAAAGTCCCTATTTATGAGCTGTTAAACAATAACATGCTAATAAGCACTCCTTAATATAATCTTATACCTGTGTTAAATTATTCATAATCATAATTTATTCATATTACTCATGTTAGCACATTTTAATCACCATATAAAATAGACAGCTATAGAAAATGCAGTAAGATAAACGATTCATTTTGAAGCTTGAATGATTAACAGATGTTGTTACTGAATGATATTATTGACGCCGTTTTACAGGCGAGTTTGCATGTTCTCCCTGTGCTTGGTGGGTTTCATCCAAGTACTCTGGTTTCTCCCCACAGTCCAAAGACCAGCAGGTTAGGCTAACTGGTGTCAGCACATTTCCCATAGTGTGTGAATGAGTGTGTGAATGTTGAACAGAAGTCCTACCATGGCTGTAAAAATGGGAATACAGTAAATACTATGGTCCTCTACTGTCCCTAGTTGGACTACAGAGGTTCCTAGATGGACGAATGGATTTTACAGCCAAGAAATCTCTTCGCTGATTATTAACTTTTATTAACCTTGTTGGCGGCCCAGGCTGTTCAAATTTCCTTTGCGGAAGAAATATTAGATAACTGCTTCCCCTAGTAAAATCGTCCTCTAAAACACATCCATACGTCACATACGCCATTAACAGACTGTAAACTGCCCTATCTTTCCTCTCTTCATTGCCCATCAGGGCTTTTTGAGCTTTGAGCTTTGCTTACCCAACCATGCCTATTATTCCTGACACACACACACACACAGCTTTCCTTAGCTCCACTTTACCAAGCCATTGATGCTTTTAAAATGTTATTCTCATCAAACTAGCACATCAATCTCGCTGTCTTGACAACCTGTGATTTTGTACACCGTCGTTCCAATAACAGCAAAAACAAACAGAAACTCTGCTGGGTTTTACTGGATACTTGAAGACTCGCTATAAAGCTATCTCAAATTCTAGTCACATTGCTATTCCAAAGAATTTGAATTTGTATATATTCTAAGTATTTTAATAACAAAGATATCATTTTGTATCGGTATGTTACAGAGATCATAACTAGCACTGAGAACACTGTGGTCCAGATGTTAACACGTGGCTTTTATAGTTCGCAAGTTTTACTTTAACCAGATGTTTAAGGAGGAAAGCTGACACGATCTGTTTTAGTTCAAATGTAGATACTTGGTAAATTTCACACGCACACTTTCTTATTTATTGCTGACGGTAATGTTATTTTAGCATAAAATAAATGTAATATAGCTACTAAATCATACACCTCCGAGTCCTATAGTTTGCGATCGGTAAATAAAATTGGTCAGTTTGTCAATGTATCTCTAACATGAAGTAAGTTTGCTGTGAGAGCTTTAGGGGGAAAAAATTTAAGGATTTTTTTATTCTTTTTTTTTTTTATTCTATAAGAAATTGCTTTAATAATGAGACAAATAAATTGTGGCTCTTTTCTTTTTTTTTTAATTAGAGGGAAAAAATGGGTGATAGTTGCAAAGCACTTACAATGCATGTATTTTTTTTTTCTTTTTTTAAATTTAGTAAGAAAATGTTTCAATAATTAGACAAAATAAATGCTGGATTTTGGCAAACCATTACCATGCACGCTTTTTTTATTTTATTTTACTGTATTTACACTACACCTGCGCAAACTCCATACAATGCACTAAGACGTTGTAAACGTTCCTATTTCAGAAGGCCGAAGTCCGACATACTGTATGTAACTCAATATAATAAACTGGACTTGTACAGAATAGAAGGACAGCATATGATCGATTAAATATAAGAAACTGCTTTGGTAGACACTGAGCAGTCGGTTATGGGCATCCTTAAAATGTTGATGGTTTGTGGCTGTGAGTGTGAGTGCATATAATAAAACGCTATAAAACCCCCGTGAGACACTCAGACCTTTGCCCCTTCCTCTGTTAATACATCTCCAATACACGTGAACTAATACAACTTTCTCTAGGCATGAGAAAACATTTTTTAGTACATGCAGCAAATAAGCAGGAAAATCACAATGGACGTTAAATTTTACACTATTCAAAAGGATATGTGTGAAATGTAAGAAATTCCTGATCATGTAAACCTCTTAGGAAAGTTAATTTTGAATGAATAAAGGAATTGTAATAAGTCCACATCTGTACTCACCACTGCCCTTGCTGCTGCTGCTGCTGCTGCTGCTGTGCATGACAAAGAGGATGATGAGGGCTAGGACGACTACGAAGAGCAACGAGACGATGGTCAGGAGACCTATCTCCAGTGACGTCCACCGGGACTTCTTCTTTTGCGTGTTGTTTTCAGCCATATTGTGCTGTCCTTCTGGAGCAGCCTGCGGCAATTCACCTGAGACAAGCACACAGGAACACAGGGGATAAATAAATGCATAAATAAAAGCCATAACCTGAGTAGAATTCGTTAAAAGATCACACCTCGGGAAAAATACTCGAATCCTCGAACACTCGAACTCCGGTTTCCTTTTCAGGCTTGAGACAAATGAGAAGTTTGTGCTCTTACGTTTATCTCAACCGGCAATTAATCCTCGATCCCTCGGACAGGTGTGTGTGTGTGTGTGTGTGTGTGTGTGTGTGTGTGCGCACGCACAAACACCAACACACACACAGCTACAAGCTCCAAGTGGGATGGTCCTGTTCAGTTAGCTATGACAGGTCTCTGGCTTGGGTTCAAAGTCTCTTAAACTCTTCCATTTTGTAGGAGGAGTGAGAGATACTGACGGAAGTATTTCTTCCCTTTCTGTGTCTCTCTCTTTTATATTCATTTATACCAAAAGTAAAACATAAATTCAGTCAAATAGACTGAACAGAATGACATATGACACAGTGTGTGTGTGTGTGTGTGTGTGTGTGTGTGTGTGTGTGTGTGTGTGAATGGAAGAAGGGAGGTCCATCAAGGCTCATGGAGATGATTCTCCGGATGCTCTCTTGTGAAGACCTATCATTTCCTGCGAACGTTTAAGATATGGAAAGACCATAATCCTTCACTCTTAATCCCCTTTAAAGCATAGCCCGAAGTGAACAGTCAGCAACAACAACTGCCGGCTTTAAACTAGGTGTGTGTGTGTTTATTTGTGTGTGTGGGGGGGGATAAATTTATGTGCATGGAGTTTGCATGTTCTCCCCGTGCTTGGTGGGTTTCCTCCGGGTACTCCGGTTTCCTCCCACATTCCAAAGACATGTAGATTAAGCTAATTGCTGTTCCAAATTTGCCCGTAGTGTGTGAATGGGTGTGTGAGTGTGGGTGTGTGTGTGTGCCCAGCGATGGATTGGCACCCTGTCCAGGGTGTACCCTGCCTCGTGCCCTGAGCCTCCTGGGATAGGCTCTAGGCCCTCGTGACCCTGATCACAGGATGAACCGTTATAGAAGATGAGTGAGTGAGCGAGTAATGAGACTATTACTATAACAGTGTAGCTATAACAGGTTCAATTCTTCTGCAAAGGCTTTCCACAAGGGTTATGAGTGTGTATTTATGGGAATGTTTGATCATTCTTCCCGAAGTGCATATGTGAGGTCAGACACTGATGTTGGACGAGAAGACCCGGCTCACCCGGCTTCTCCGCTCTAATTCATCCCAAGGGTGTTCTATCAGGTTGAGGTCAGGACTTCAAGTTCTTTCACACCAAATCCACTCATCCATATCTTTATGGGCCTTGCTTTGTGCACTGGTGCGCAGTCATGTTGCAACTGGTGTGGGGATGTTTTTTCAGGAGTTGGGCTTCCAGTGAACGAAACTCTTAATGCTTCAGCATACTAAGACATTTTGGACAATTTCATGCTCCCAACTTTGTAGGAACATTTGGGCATGGCCCCCTAATTAATTGTGCACGTGGGTGTCTTCAGCTACTATAGAATAAATAGGAATAAGAACGTCATCTACTGTATAGGAGGAAATAAAACGCTAAAAGATGGAAATCAACAAACTTCACCATATCCCCAATATATTTATTTTAATCTATTTAGGTAAATAATGACTATACAATTTTATGCTATGTTACTCTAGAAAAATATCTTCATTTGAAATAATAAAATATTAGAATAAGTGTGTCAATATAAACCTAATTTGCATTATTTCAGAGCTGCTGATGTAGATTAATCAACACATCATTGCAAACACGTATCATTTATAGCAGAAATCATCTTCAAGAATCATCAAGTATTATCACTATTCCTTCAGGTAATTCATCATTAGTTGAGTATTAGTATATACTTTTTTATCTTTATGTATTTTGGGGGGGAAATAAGAGCTTTGTGTAACATCACAGCAATTTTAATATAGTTGTTGTTTTTTGTTTGTTTTTAATCATAGTTAAAAACTACGGTACATGTACTACTACTAATAATTCATAATCACACTTACTGTATATATTTCATTGAGTGCTATTTTTTTTCTGAACCTGTCCATGGTTACGGTTTCATCAACAATTACTCTTTAATGCCACATAATTGGTGTTTTTTGTTAGAACGTCTCCATGCTGTTGTTGTAATTGTTCATTAAATTGTGTAGAGAGAACTGACAATCAAGCGTGCTGTGCATGAGAAAATCTCAACCGCTCTCACACGCTTTGAAAAAAATCAAAACCATTCACCAGCCAGAGTAAATCAGTGGATTCTTTCTGTCTTTTTCTTTTCTTTTTTTTCCTTTCTGCTCTTATTGAAAAATCTTTAAAGCAAACAAACGTTTGTCACACTGAAACATGTTTTTGGACTTATTTTTTATATAGTAATGATCTATGGGGGGGAAAAAAGCTTTAATCTGCCACATTATGTGCAAATAAACTGATCCAGAGCATGTGAATTGAGTAAGAATCCACAGGCTACTTTTATTGTTCTGTCATCTCCTGTGATTATGGAAGCATCACTCATGTTCAAAATGTGATGCAAGTATGTAAGGAATATTGGCGTACATTATTTGAGTGCTGTTGAAAGTCTTGAGATGTCTTTTATCAAGCCCAAGGTCTCTCTACGCCCTGTTAGTAATGATGATGGACTCCAGCTGGTAGCTTCTCCGTGCCAACATAATAAAGGTTTGCTTGACAGCACTCAATACAGAGTAATATCTAAATGTCCAAGGAGCTCAGTGCAGATCTAAGAAAAGGTTAGAAGGTCAGGATTTACTCTTAGAGTCGTATATGAACGACTGCAGATTCTTAGATCGGTTCAGGGAAGTTACAGGGAGGTGTAGTAACTTTGCCAAGGTCTGAAGGATCAAAACCTCAGCTGAGAGGAAACTCAGGTTTAGGAAGAACCCAGGAACCACAAAGGCACAGGCCTGCCATTAACTGCAAGCTGCTGGAACATCAGTGTCACTGTCTACGGTCAAGTGAGTTTTATATCACCATGGATAGAAAGGCTGCTGTCCAAGAAAGTAGTCCCTGCTCTAAACTCCATTACTTTAAACTGAACTAAAGCTTTCATCTGACCACACAGACAAATAAAAAGCCTTTTGGAGGAAGGTTTTGACCAGATGTGTGTTTACAGGTGTACAGGCAATACATTCAACCCCAAGATCACTGTAGCAGCTGTTCCACATGGTGGTGGTAGCATGCTGCTTTGGGGCTGTTTTTGCTGCCTCAGAATTCTTTAGCATAACCTTAAATTATCAGCTAGGTAGTCGAGAATTGGACTCAACTGAATGTTTCAACTGCACAACGATCCTAAACATACACCAAAGCTTGTTGTTGAAGGGATAAAGCAAGGTACAGTAAGCGTAAGCTTTGGTGCCTCAACAAGATCCTGACTACAGTCTTGTCTTTATCTCGCATCTGTTGATGTCCTGTATAGTCTATTGTCCGTCACCCGGATGTTTTGCTGTTGGATTATGTTATTGTTTTGGTTTGTATGTTATAGTTGCTATTAAAGACTTAATGTCTTTGCTTAAGCTGTGCCTGCAGTACAGCACTAAAGTTTCCTTACAGTGGTTCTGTAAGACCACATATGTGGTGTAGCGGATAGGCCACTAATTATTTTTTTCGGGGGCTATGACATTGCTGACCGTTGTAAGGCAGCATGCAGGATGGAGGAGGACCCTAAGAGATGCTTTGAGGGAAGGCTGGGTGCAGTAAACACATTAGGTGACCAGACTTCGTAGGCAGCCGCCCCATGAACCAGTGACAAGCCAGAAATGGTACAGGTTAGGGTTAGAGTAGGAGAGAAACATACAAAATCTAAAGGAAACTAGTGCTACAGATCACTCGACACAGCAAGATGGGAAAGTTCCCACTTGCCATAAGGTGCTTGCCCTTTAAAATGCTGCAAGGAGGTGAGCAGAGAGTCAAGGCACCCATATTGACATACCACGAGAAACATTTCAGAGCATGGCAGTGTCCAGCGAGAGGAGGAACCTCTTACTGTACCTCGTCGTATCAACTAAGGGCAGACGGTGAGGAACATCAACACTGGCTATGTACTATCCAGCAGTAAGAGTAAGAGAGCTTGCTATTCAGATATTCAGATGGACATATGACACACTGCACAACCTGCTCAGTATCCAGTGGCATATATTGAGGAAATCCAGAACAAGCGATGGTGCTCACCACCCAGCTTGCTGAGCTCAAGAAGGAGGTCGGAAGACAGACCTCCAGCGCCAGTTCTCCAATTGGGTTAAATCCCAATTTTTCAGATTTTTGCTTTCTATCCCTGTTAAGCTTCCTGAGAGTCTAGTTATAATTCCTAAGAGTCACAGTCAAATTCCTGACAGCCCTGTTAAATATAAAATGGTTCCTGAAAGCCCTGTTAAACACGTAAGGGTTCCTGAAAGCCCTGTTAACCATGAGATTCTTCTTCTTAGCCAAGATACTTCCTGTTAGTCATGCAGCACTGAGATACTTCCTGTTAGCCATATTAGCAATGATTTACCTCCTCTAATGCACTCCCTGTCTGTCCTGCACTTCCTGAGCCACACCCTGCACTGCCTGAGCCATTCCCGACCCCGTCTCCGCCAGATAATGCACCACCTAGCTCAGCAGTGTGTCCTGTACCGAGGATGTGCTGCTGTTCCCATCAGCTGGGTTCTAGAGTGGTGAATTCCATTACCTGGCTGTTAGGACATCAGGCTAGCTCCAGCGCCCAGGTTTGAGGACTTCATACTAGCTCTGTCTCCCATTTGAGGACACTGTGTTTGCTCCTGGAGGGCATTCTGTGGCCATGAACTCTTTGTGGTTTTTTTTAGGACTTTGCATGCTTGGGACTTTTAAGTTGTAGTCGTGTTCTGCTGTCTTTTGTTTTCTGTTCACAGGTGTTCTAGATTAGTCTACCTTTTAGTATTAGTATCTAAGAGTCTGAGTTTAGTCTTGTCTTTGTCTCACATCTGTTGTGGTTCTGTTTAGTCTACTGTCCACCACCCAGTTGTTTTGCTTCTGGATTATGTTATTGTTTTGGTTTGTGTCTTATAGTTGTTATTAAAGTCTTAACCTCTGCACGTATGCTTTGCCTGCGGTACGATATCTGAACAATGAGAATGTAAGGTCTGACTGTATGCAAATAATATTTAATCACATCTTTAAAATAAAACAAAGCGATACATTAAAAAAAATAACAAAACCTTTAAAAAAAAAATTCTAAAATTTAATAATTAATTATTCATATTTTATACATTTCTGACTTCTACTTCTGTAAGAAGGTAAACACATAAGCGCGGACACACACACACACATACATTCTATTTACACCTGTGGTCAGGGATAAAACAGGAATCTGAGCTTACAGCGGGTACAAGGTCACCCAACTGGCATATCTGAACAAATACTGGCTCTGATAAGAATATAAAATATTATTGTGGTTTAAACTTAAAGTTAATTTCTCATTTCATTAATCAACCGGTGATTGCAAAATCGATTCCCAAGTGATGTTTCAGCCATCCATAGACGGAAGCCTGTCAATCACAGCAAGACTACAGTAGCCAATCATGGGCATCTACAAGCTCACGTAACCTGTCAGGGCAGAGAGGGATGTTGTCTGATTGTGTTACGCCGCTACCTAACAAAGTCTGAGCAGCAGTTTGAAAAGATGCAGTTGGCAGCTTCTTGTGCTATGCCCACCCAGCATGGTAGCTGTCGCTGTTGGGGGAGTGGTCTAACAATATGGGAAGAATTGCACCCGACTAAATCTGGGAGAAAATCAGGGAAAAACTAAATTAACTCATCTTTACCGCTTTATCGTGTATACTGGGTCACTGGGGACCTGGAGCCTATCCCAGGAGACTTAGGGCACGAGGCGGGGTACACACTGGACAGGGTGCCAATCCATCGCAGGGCAC
>JAQMYK010000037.1:5217052-5229672 GCA_030014345.1 Clarias buthupogon
TTGTTTAACAGACATTTTCTGGCGCCCCTGCTGCCAGAAAATTACCGTTTTTTAACATTTTTTTTTTTTACAGTGTGAATTTTCAAAAAAAATTTCCTTATAGAAAACATTTTCCGATTATACATTTAAAATTTTTATTATATATTTTATTTATTATATAATATTATTATATCATGTGATGTGTCTACTGTATCATACAGGTCCCATCTATTGTCAACATACTGTATTAGATCAAATGCATTAATATAAATGTATGATTTACAGCTACACTAATGAAAGACTATACAATAATAATAATAATAATAATAATAATAATAATAAAAAATAAATAATAAAAAAATAAAATAAAATAATAATAATAATAATAAAATTAATTGTACCCTGCAATAGATTGGCACCCCATCCAGGGTGTACCCCTGTCTTGTGCCCTAATGCTCCTGGGATAGCCTCCATACTAGCCTCTGTATACAGAATAATCAGTATAGGAATCAATGAATGAATAAATTAATTCATTAATTACTACATTCAAAAATTCAACAACTATTCACAATAACAGTCTGCATCACAATACAAATCATCCAATTAAAACAAAACCATAAGTTCCTATTGTACTAGGATATACTGTACATAGACTGATTGTAAAAGTGTGCTCTGTAGGTAGTCTAATAATTAGTGTATAATGTATAATTGATGAAAAATATAACGAGAAACCACATAAATGTTGCATAAATACGTGTCAGAGGCAAATATCATTACAAACCCACTTGTATTTTGCTTTTCTCTGCCACTTTCCAGCAGACACACACACACACACACACACACACACAGTCACACCTCCTGCTCTGACGTCAAACTCGGGTGATACCCAGTGACGCACAGTGCACGCGGTGATCACTCTAGACCGGATGGAGCCTGACACCGTGAGCACGTGTCCCCCTGCAGTGGCCTGTCTGCAGACGGCTCAGTAAAGGTTACGCTCTCGTTCTTTCTTTATATTCTTCTCCTGACTTTTCTGCTTCACATTGCATGAGTTTAAACTTTGTCTTGTTTTTTTAATAATTCACTCTGACATTCTGCATGAGTGAACATACTTGAGAAAGTGTATAACGACTCAGTCTAACATGGCCAATCTCCTCCCACTAAAGACTGTCAGATTATTTAGTATTATTATAGTAAAATTTCTTGCATTATTTTCGACACTGTTGTATCACACAAGCTTACTCCCATTTAATATTATTGGTTCTGAGGGCACACTCAGACACACTCAGCACACTGTTGAGACATGGAGGGGGCATCTCTGCCATCTGTTTAACTTGTATGGTGTGTCTACATGTACATCCCATGGCAGGCCTGTAAATATTTCACAAGGAAGCTGCAGTAAAGGCTCTAGTATGCAGTTCTTCTGTCCATCTCCTCTTCTTCCTCCTCCGTATGTAGAACACCGTGAATGGGTATGCAGGACACGTCTCCCTCAGGAGCGCTGACTTGAGTCTAAAAGTGCACCCTGCTGTGCGGTGCATGTCTTCCCAGGGCTGACCTAGCAGGCCTTGAACCTTTCACTCTCCTCTTGTAACAAGCAGGACTCAGGGAAAACAGTGTGCTTCCAAATGCATGAGTTTTATTGAAGGTTACTGGAAATTTGTCACGAACAGCCGTAGGCAAGGTCAGGAGACAGGCATGCACCGGCAAATCTATAACACAACAATCCAGACAAAGACGCAGGTGTGAGAAATTTAAGCACAATAAGATACCAGGCATTTCTACAATAACTGTAATAATACTATAATACTGTAATAATATAGCTTTAAATAGAAACAACAACAAAAAAAGCAGTAGAAATGAGAAACTCTAGACCTTAGGCATGACTTTTACCCATAAACTTGAAACAGCAATTGGCTAAAGTGTCAAAACATCAAAAGCATAACCATGTCTGTTATGTCTCTATATCTCTGACTGTAACAGAACACTATACAGGGTCACAGGAGGCTGTCTTTGAACTCTAGGAGGAAACCGAGGAGTATGCAGAGGAAACCCACCAAGCACAGGGAGAAGGTGCAAACTCCATACACACAGACCCAAGGCGAGAATCGAACCCTCGACCCTGGAGATACAAAGAATCATCATCATGCAGGACGTCACCATACTAAGAGTCGCACACATGTTTTTAAAGGAGTTTATGCAAAGCATCCAACATTCCTGGGTAATTTATTACTACAGAAATGATTCTAATGAGTATTAGAACAAGCACATTAACCTCTGATTTGCAGCTACACTATTGTAAGAGCTGCTGTTTTAGGAAATTAATGAACATCTTCTGACCAAGAAGTGGTCTTAACTACATATAAGGCAATCTATTATAATGTAATGTTAAAGGCGGCACAGTGCTGTTGCCCTGAAACTCCAGGGTTGAGGTTCGAATCTCACGTCTAGATTAACATTTACAGGATTTGGCTGATGCCCTTATGCAAAGCGACTTACATTTTATCTTCAAATTCAAATTTAAATTTTATTTGTCACAGTACGATATGCAGTGAACCGCAAATCAAGATTATCAATAAGAAATAAATTATGGAATATAATAAAAAATAAAATAGAGAAAAACATAGCTGTAGAAAAAAATAGAAGAATAAAATATAAAATATATAAAATATGATTTTAAAAAAACTTTACAAAAAAGCTGTACAAAATATGGACGATTTAGCTGTACAAATATGGAAAATATGGAAACTGTTGTGGAAATTGACATAGAATTTAAATAGAAATGTATGGAGAGTGTGCGAAAATGCATGAATGTGAAGATTTAATGACCATAAATGTGGGAAAATGTGCAAAATGAAATGAAATAGAAATGTCCAGGGTAAGTGCAAATGTGCACGAATGTTCAAATGTATAAGGTCCATAAATGTCCTATGATACATCTGAGCAGTTGGGGGGGAAAGGGTCTTGCTCAAGGGGCCAACAGTGGAAACATGGTGGTGCTGGGGTTTAAACCTGGAACCTTCTGATCAGTAGTCCCATTGAGCCCTAACCACATCTGATTTGAAAAGACACGTGTTATATACTGACTGCATTTTCCAAACTTCCCATAGTGTATGAATGTGTGTGCTTGTAAAAAAATATATCCATTGTGTATATTGTCAATATTTCTATTTCTATTTATTTCTGTCTCGGTAAATATACCTGTGGGTTGTCATGGATCTGTTTGTTTTGCATCGTTGCACTCTTTATATGTACATGTTTTATGACCTTCATCCATGAGTGATTAGGGAATGTCTTCATGAATATTCTTCAGCCATTTCATAATTTCCACATCAAGCGGTTAACTAAGAGCAGTGTGTTCCTTGTGTTCTATATCCAATCATGCAAATAACAGAAGCTGTCGTCTTCTATAGTTCTAAGTTAGCAATAACAGGAACAAAACTTCATGCTAATAATAGACAGGGATCAGCACATATCATGATGTGTAGTCTCAATTTGGAGAGATCATTTGAAGAGGAAGAGTGTCTACCAGAATCTGTGATAACAAGCTTAATGAGCAAACATTCGGCTTAGAGCTCTGTCAATCTGAGATCTGAGCCCCAGGCAGAGCGAACACACAGAGATCCTGATGATTTGGATAAAGATGAAATGAGGTTCGTAATCAGTACAAACCGTGTGCTCTTTTTCATTAAATTACAGCATAAACCTTTCAGTGTCTAGCAAAAGTATTTACTCCCATCCTGAACCGTATCACATTCTCGTAACGATACAATATAAAATATTGAGCACAATACTGTGCAGGTTCCCCTTGTGTAAACCGGGTTGCTCTGGCCTCTTGAGACTTGAGGTGTATTGTGGTGTCTGGCACCAGGACGCTAGTAATGGATCGTTTCGGGGCTGTGGGTTGTGAGGTGGGGCCACCAGGGATAAGACATGAGCATCCTAGAGGAGGTCAAATGAATTGGGACCTGGGGAGTTTGGAGACTGAGTTGGTGGCCTTGGGTTTTTTGCCTGTTGAGCCCCTGCATGGGAGGCTGTGGTGCCCCACATTGGTTTTTCTGTGGGATCGGACAAGACAAGCTATAATTTGGTCCCCATTGGTTCTCAAGATAAGCTCATGTCTCCAACATCTCTTTGACAAACTATACGTGGAACTTTATATGACTTGCCCCTCTTTTTTCCATGCTGTGGTTGTCTTGGAAACCTAATATACAGGCCCCCAACCTTCACCTAATTCATGCTGTCAATGACATTTCTTGAACAGCATCTTCTTCAGCATGTTCTTTTTCCAGGAACAGCTGCATTAACACTGAGATGAGGTTGGAATCTGCTGCCATAGGACATCTGAGCGGCTAACACAAGATTTGGCTGCATAGCTCATACACACTTGCAACTACAGTATACATGTAAAACCCGGGACATATCTAGAGCTCGTTGTGCATGTCATGTCATGTCAATTTTCATGGCATGGTTTGCAAACACACCCAATGGAATTTGATATACTTTTCCTAGGGAATTTATACAATTACCAACAAACCAGGCAAATATGATCTCAAGATACTGAGGACGCAAAATTGTGAAGAGATTTTTGATATCTCAAATGATTCAGCTGTGGCAATGTCTTAAAATGATGGTGAAAAGTGGCTAATAATTTCCTTCGTTATATTAAAGCTGCCTACCTCACGGGAACACCTGTGACATGCTCACCATACATGTGCCCACTGTCTTTCTGGGGGTGGTGGTGGCACAGGTGCTTGGGCCCGGTCATCATTGCTTTGCAACCATATTTCCAGGTTGCAACAGTACAAAATGTGGGAAAGCTCTAAAAGACAAAACTTGCTATATTTGCTATACCAAGCAAATATTTGGGTTCAACAACTCATTATTCATTAGCATTCATGATGCCTTTCGCACTGCTCTCGTCTTATAGATGTGCTTAGCCTGCTGCCCGCAATGAGTTTCAACGCCGAGGGCCTCTCTCGTCCCGGTCGCCACCTCATCATCCTCCATCGACAATCTGATTAAGTGTCCGTGTCTGCCTCTGTGCTTATGTGTATGTTTCAGTGTGTATATATATATATACACTGTGTGTGTTAGGGTTGTAATGCAATGCCAATATCTCTATAAGGATTTGTTTAGTGCTCCAATTATCCATGTCTATATTTCTCTTTGCAATGTACACAGAAGTAGAACTGTCCTAAGCCTAAATCTTTTTGCACAGCTATTTTTGTTTGTTTGTATCTACTGCCTAAAGACTGTAATTTGTTCTATTTCCCAGAAGCTCCTACCCTGATTTATACCACCACGAGTCTTAAAACCACCGTGAGTCCACCCTGATCTCAAACAATCCGTGCATCTTCTGTATTTGTATCCATTTAGAACACATCATCTGTTCATTCTGAATAACGTATTCACATTTGGTTACTTCCCTTCACTTGTGTATGTGTGTATATGAGAGAGAGAGAGAGAGAGAGAGAGAGAGAGAGAGAGAGAGAGAGAGACGCGTTGCCATATTGATGAGCGAATATGAATGTCTGAGGCTTTCAATAGGCTCTATTTCCCGAGCCTCATTTTTCAGTGCCTTATCCGTGTCATGAATGAGATTGTGAAGGAAAAGAGGTGTGTGTGTGTGTGTGTGTGTGTGTGAGAGAGAGAGAGAGAGAGAGAGAGAGAGAGAGAGAGAGAATGAGGTCCTTAAATGCCTTAGACACCTCCACATAACAGCTGTGAGTCCTGCTGCTGAATATCTAATAGCACAGAGATGGACAGAATGTATGTAAAAGAGTAAAAAGAGTGTATTTGGATTTTGCCAGGTTTTTTTTTTTTGTTATTAATAAAGAAATAGTACTTCAATAAATATGTCTAACTAAAAGTGTACGCTTGCTTTTGGCTGGCTGGTATTCCAGCAAAGAGCTGTGGTGTGTTTGAGTATGAGAACTAAATATAAATAGCTAGCTAACGAGAAATTTAGCTAGCTGAGCAGTGTTAGACATCTGTTGTTCTATAAAGGGACTGTTCTTAGATTTAGTTATTTATTTTTAAACATAAAATTAGCTCAGTAGTTTTAATAAATTAAGTATTAATCCTAATAAGGCGTTAAATATGCAGTTGTATCACCCAGAGTCTATCAGGGCAGTAGCTAAACATTAGCTTTACCTGGATAGCTAACCACAGTAACCTCTATAGCTAGCTAGCTAACCACTGTAACCTGAATAGCTACCTAGCTAACCACTGTAACCTGAATAGCTACCTAGCTAACCACAGTAACCTGAATAGCTAGCTAGCTAGCTAGACAGATAGATAGATAGATAGATAGATAGATAGATAGATAGATAGATAGATAGATAGATAGACAGACGTTAATGGATCTGATATTCAAAATAAACAGCTAACAGCTATCTGTTGATAAGAAATGCTGTTTGTGGAACTGTTGTATAAAAGTAATATCACACTCGAGGTTGCGCTGTTTTGCTAGTTATAGACCAGCTATTATTATTATTATTATTATTATTTGTTGTTGTTGTTGTTATTATTATTTATTCATCTGCATTAATCCTACTTTATTTTAGTCGAGGGTTTAGTGGATCTGAAGTCTGGAATATTGGACTCAAGACTAAAAGGATGATAAAGCACCACATGCATATACTGTACACACACACACACACACACACACATTATTTTACAAGCATTTTGTAAAATAGCCAGTCAACCTAGTGCCATGCTTTTGGGAGGTGAGCGGACACTAGAACACCTGTTGGATCAAACCTGGGAGCTGGAGCTTTCCGATACCTCGTCTCATGTGCTTTGTACCAATTAATATCGGCCGCCTCTAGCTCTGCCTCAAAGCACAATTCGGTTATGTACGTAAGCACAGCGGTTAGATTATTAGATACATTGATTCAGTAAAAAATAAAGTCAGTTTATTAGGAAAGATGTGTGTGTGTGTCTGAGAAAACAGTGTATGAATATGTGAGTAAAGTGCTCATGGCAGTCTCACTCCTGTCAACTGATTCATGCTTCAGTCAAACACATGCACAAACACACAGAAACACGCACTTGCGTTTTGTTCAGTATGTGTGTGTTTTATTAATAGTAACTTGAAGAGGCTGGTTAGGATGAGACTGTTTAGTCTTGCTATCACTTGTTAATTTATTGCCTGTATCTTCCACAGTATTATGTAAACTAAACTAAATATGGATAAAAATTTGTGACATTTTTTGAGGCATAAGAAAAGGAATAAAACCCCAGTGTTGTTATTCATATGCGGTCAGCTTCATGGTTCTATGAATAACTCCACTTCACCCCAGCACCAAGTCGTTGATTACTTTCAGTGTGGTACTGATTGTTTTATTCTTTAAGTAATCAATATTGGCTTAATTAACACAGCATAAGGGGCATATATATATATATATATTTTTATCAGTTTCTCACCCACTTGCATCCTTGCAAAGTAGTAATGAATGCAGCATCTGAGACATAACATCTGTCCCCTAAAACATGAAGCATTTGCACAGTGATACTGTATGTCTTTGCTCACATTATCCAGGTTAAAATGCATCATATTTGTGCAACCACTCATTCATTTCAAACAATGAACGTGATTTTAGCAACAACAAGAAAATTCTTGGGATTTTGCTCTGGAGGACAGCAAGCAGTAAGTCAGCTGTATTTGTTGAGGTCCAGAAGGAGGGAAAAAAAAGCCAGACACATGAATTCCAATCTGCTTGTTCGCATTCAAGTTGCATGAACATATCGAATATATATCTGAGCTAGGAGAGCATATGAAATTAACAGAAAAACATCCAATTTTGTGTGTTCATACAGTCCTAAAAAATCAGATCCATGTCAAATCTGAATTTAATTACTGGGAATGTGAATGTTGCCACATTTTCAAGTTCTTTAATCTTTATACAATAAAGTGACCATATATTGTCACAAGTGTAAGCTTGTTACCCAACTAGAAAGCTAAATGTCTATTTATGTTATCTAAACACATTCTGGTTATCTAGCATGGTGGTGCTGATTTCTTTCTATCCCAGACTATAAAACAGTCTGTGAAATTCCATTTTGGGCTGCTTCAGAAATTGTCTTATAGTGGACCAAATACTCTTCTGTAGATAAAATACGCTGGTGATCTGATTCTCCAGTTCTTTTTTTCCACTGAGATTCATAAAAATGATTTGCTTTCCCACCATTTCTGTATCCGTATGATTCAGAGACAGGAATCCACGTTAAATTATGTTTCAGTTGAGGAATGAGGTTGAGATAGTAAAGAGTGAAGGCTCATTTTCTATAGTGACCTTGCACCAAAGCGAGCCATTTGTCAAAAGATAAGCCTTGCAGATGTCAGGAAGAAGAAAGGACAAGGCCCTTCTCATACAAACGCAAACATGTACGTAGCTCTAAACACACACACATATGGACTTGGCAAGACAACTTTCCTGGAAGGCTTGTTAACATGTGTCACTTTCCTCAAACCATTCCTTAACAATTTTTTTGCAGCCTGTCAGGGCGTACAGTATAATCTGCCTATATGTACAGTATCTATTGAACAGCCATAACATTAAAACGCAAATAAATTAGGCCTCATATTTGGTAGGTCCCACAAGTCCTCTTGGGGGTTGGTGTGGTGTCTAGCACCAAGACACTGGCAGTGAACCCTTTGGGGTGTGGGTTGTGGGGTGGGGCCTACATAGACCTGATTTATTTTTCCTATACATTCCATGGATGCTGGACTGGATCAGGATCTGAGAAGCCAGGTTGGTGACCTTGAGCTCTTTGCCTGGTGGGTCGCATTGGCGAGTGTTCAGGTCCCTTTCTATGCTGGCTAGCATTAACTATTTTGGTGAGTTGTGCTGCTATTTATTGTGGGCTCGGACCAGGGGTCAGATAAAGCCTTTCTCTCTAAAACAATGCTGTGATATGAGCAATAAAACTAAGATGTGCCGTTATTGGAAATTATGCAAAACAAAAAACAAACCCATACGTACATAATTAGGGCTTAACCACTATGACATCATCACTATAACATCATAGGGTTTGAAGGGCCCTCTTGTTCTTCTAAGGAACACAGGAATCTGCTGCCATTAGGACGTCTGAGCGTCTGGAGGTCTTAACATAAATTTCCCCTTATTCCAAAATTGTCATTGGTATGTCCCCCTTTAAAAATATGTCCCCACACAGAACATTTCTGGTGCGCCCAGGTGCTAGTGAAATGTGCTTGGGCCCGATCATCGTTGCTTGCAACTATATTTGTGCTTTATTGTTCATTTAGAAAAAAATATTCAGCCGTTATTGTGATAAAGACATGGACACTAATAATGTAAATGCAAAACACATGTGAACAGCAATATCATTTCCTCCCTCGGATTAAATTACAGTCAGTTACTCCATCGAGTGTCTGTCTGCCGTGACTCAAACAGAAGACCAGCTGATGAGATTGGCTTTATTGGATAAACGGTCTCTGCTGCAGAAATTGCTTGGCAGACAGACACACAAACACACACACACACACACACACACTAGAGTGTAATTGTTGGAGAAAAGAGTTGTTTTCTGAGAAATACTCTGTGCCAAGGTATGTCTCGAGTGAGATTTTAAGGTTAGTGTACGTTCTCTAGGTTTATGTTATTTAGATTTTTATGATCTACATATGAGGTTAGTAGTTAAAGCACAAGTTACAGGAACTGGAATACACAAATTCCTAAAATGTGCAAATTGGGGCTGTGCTTCTGCATATTTATAATCTGTTAGCAGGGAATCTGAGCGTAGACTGATGATGCAGTCCTACTGAATTTAGCCACTAATAGATGAGATAAATCTCTCTCTCTCTCTTTGTGATAAATACTGGAACATTAGTCTTTTCAAGGGATAGTATTAAATATTCACTTACTCATTCTCTTAACCGCTTATCCTGTACAGGGTTGCAGGAGACCTGGAATATATCTCAGGTGCCTCTGTATAGTGTGTGTTACGAACCCTCAGAAGCATGCAAACACACACACACACACACACACACACACACACACACACACACACACACACACACACACAGCTCTAATCTGAGGTGCTGTTTGTTAATTGGTGATTTCTGGTGAACACTGGTAACTGGATGTACCAGAGGTTAGTTTTGGTCTTGCTTTCCTGGGAAGGTCTTAGTTTCATCATGGTGCTTGATGGGTTTTACAAATGCACTTGACAATACTGTTCTTGCAAGGAGGAACAGTTGACCTTCGTGTCTTAAAATAACAATGGACTGCTGCTGCTGTTGTTATTAAATTGTCTATTGCTATCTGTTTTTTCATAGTTTTGAAAAAACTCCAATATTGTTTGAGAATGTAGAAAATAAATCCAAAACTTTTGAACTGGTACTGAATAGAGACCTGAGGTGGAATTCAAACCCTTGACCTTGTAGGTGGGAGGCCACAGTGCTAACCACTACACCACCATGCCGCAATATTATATAAACCTAACATTGTAGAGGATGAAAAGGCCCAAAGTGTGTCAGGGACATCAGATTTTATATCATGTACAATCTTGTGCATATTGTGTACTTTTTGCATAGGACACATATCATGCAAGCGAATATGAAACACAACTAAGCACACCATCATGGCAGTGCTGATGATATTCTTCAGCTCAGATGACTTATAGAGTTGTACAGATTACGGGTAATGGTCGAAACTTAGAAGTATGATATCCATATCATATTAAAAAATAAAGATTGCATTTGTGAATCTTTAATTAACAAAGCCCTTTAGTTGCTTGTTGTTTTGTGCCCCATCAAGATCATGAGTATTCATTCATCTTCTATAACACTTATCCTGTACAGGGTCACAAGGAGCCTGGAGCCTATCCCAGGAGGCTTTGGGCATGAGGTGGAGTGTGAGGGCACACACTACGGGCAATTAGGGAAAGTCAGTTATCTTAATCTGCATGTCTTTGGACTGTGGGAGGAAATCAGAATTCCTGGAAGAAACCCGCCAAGCATGCGGAGAACACGTAAACTCCACACACACAGACCTGAATCGAACCCATGAGCATTTTGGAAAGATGTTGAGGTATGTGATCATCCTAATATAATAATACCACTGAACCAAGTCAGGCAAAAAAAAAAAAAAAAAAACAGAGAGAGACCTGCAATCATTGATAGAATAATCCCCCCCCACACCCACCCACCCACCCAACAAAAGAGATAATTTACAGTAAATACATGAAATTGAAACTAATTACAGGGAAATTAAGTTTTTGTTTTGAGCCCTCATAAGTTTTCATTCATTCAGCTTCTTATCCTGTATTCAGAGTCGCGGGGAGACTGGAGCCTATCCCAGGAGACTTTGGGCATGAGGTGGGTGCCAATCCATCGCAGGGCACACAACGCCTTGGGAACGCCTATTAGACTAATCTGCATGTCTTTGTACTGTGGGAGGAAATCAGAGCACCCAGAGGAAACCCACCCACACACACACACACACACACACACACACACAGACTTGAGGCGGGAATCAAACCAGGACCCTGGAGGTGGGAGGCCACAGTGCTAACCACTATGCATGTTCTGTTCTATTTGATCTTTTAAACCATATATGAATTTAACCTTACACCTTCATTTTGCTAGTAAATTTGGAATGAACATTTTGGAAAGATGCTAAGGTATATGAATCATCTTGAAATAGAGAGAGAGAGAGAGAGAGAGAGAGAGAGAGAGAGAGATTCATTGATAACTAATTAGAGGGAAATGCATGATGGACTCGTTATGACACTGAGGACTTGGTCATGTTTTGTACAATGCATAAGGACAGTACTTACAGTGACACAGCGACCACGTCATGCGTGCATCTTTCTCTCACACACACTCTCTCACTTACACACACACGTTCATTCAGAGGAGGAGGAGGACTAGCTCCTCCCTTTACGAGCCGCGCGCTCCGTGCTCAGCTCGAGCTCATTCATGTTCGGAGGAACGCTCTGGTGCTCACCTGCTGCACACACAGGGCTACGATGCTCATCAGCGGGACACACTGGTACCCAGAACACACCAACTCACTGAGAATCTCTGCCTCCCTTCACATAACGTGCACGGAAGGGTTGATGCGCGCGCGGTCCAGACGAACTTTCAGCGAGTTCTGATGGATTTTCGCGCACGTGCGTGAGATCAAAGGATGTCACCCGATGCGAATAGGACCAACCTGACGGCGGAGAGCCGGGACGGCGGCGGCGGCGCAGCAGCAGCATCGGACCCCAACTGGCACGTCCTGTTCGGCGCGTGCCTCACGCTCGCGGCCGTGATCTCCTCGGGAGGCTTGTTCTCCCTCGTGTCTCTGCTCAGGACGCGGAGCAGGTCTTCCATGTGCCTCATCGTGGCCTCGCTCTCGGTGGACGACCTGATCTGCGTGGTGCCGCTTTGCCTCGCCATGGCGCTGCAGTGGACCGGGGACGGGACGGTGTGCACGTTGTCCGGGCTGCTCTACGTTTTCCAGGGACTCTCGAGCAACATGAAGGCGTGCCTGGTCGTGGCGTACGCGCTGTACGCGACCAAGCGCGTCGGCGCGCGCCAGGAGAGCGACGAGGAGGCGGGGAGCGCGCGACGCGGCCGGGTGCTGTGCGCGCTCGCCCTGGTGTGGACGCTGAGCCTGGCGGTG
>JAQMYK010000037.1:5232034-5243424 GCA_030014345.1 Clarias buthupogon
TTTGTCTACTGAAGCTGGCACAATCTCCAGATGCCTCGGCATGGGTAGAAGGATACAGAACAGATGGGGAGAATTAGTGTAGTTGCCATTCAGGATAGGTGTACTGGAGTATGAGGTTATGGGATGAGTTGCGTGTATGCCAGATTAAAAAGATGCGTCTTGAGTCTACTTTTGAACTGGGAAACCGTGTCTGGTTATCTAGTGAACACTTTGTCCAATATGGTGATTAATTTATGATTGTATCTGTTGAGTTAGGTTTTTTATACTCACATTCTTGATTCTGAAACCAATCAATTCATATGCATTAGAGATGAAATGAACATAGAATAAGCTAAGTGCATACAGTAGGAATGGCTCACTGTCATAAGGTCTGCATTGTTGTGAATGGGAGGGCCATAATTGCGTGTTTATATATATCTATCTAACCGTCATATCAGAGCAGGTATTAAATCACATTTTGGGTGATTTGAGTTATGCATCGTTTCAGATTCCTGGATTCAGTGAGCTCCATTTTGATTCCAAGGAGATGACCTTATCATGTCCGGTTATTGAGACATGGCCAGTGTGAGATTGTTTATGAAGAATGTCCTAGAAAACTCTGAAATCCTATTCATAGGATATTTAAATGAGGATTGACACAAGGATTGACATCATCACCTCATCGTCTGTACCTCTTTGTCCTGTATACAGGGTTTGTGGGGGGGTCTGGATCCTATCCTAGGCACAAGGCAGGGTTCACCCTGGACGGAGTGCCAATCCCTCAAAGGGGACACACACATACACACATTCATGCGCAATTTGGGAACATCAATTAGTCTAATCTGCATGTTTTTGGACTGTGGGAGGAAACTGGAGTACCCGGAGGAATCCCACCAAGCACGGCGAGGTTTCATTATTACTTATACTGTTGCAACAGTTGTTCCTGCACCTGCCTCTCACTTCTCTCTCCTTAAGAAGTTAATAAGAAAGTAAACACTTTCTGATCTTCTCAATTATTCAACAGCATCGAGTTTTCACAAACCAGACTCTCCTAATTTCATCATCTGTGGTTTGTGTTTTTTCTTTTTTTTTATTGCCTTTGCAGACACAGATCCTCATCAGCTACATCGTACGAGTACACAGTTCATCCGCTGAGACACTGTGCTTTTTCCTGACCTTGCTCTCAGCCACCGTCACCCCAGTGTTCTGTCTCTCTGAGCGCTGGATTCATCTTCCCTGCGGCTGTTTCATCAACTGCGGTCAGGACGTCGGCGCTGTCTCCTCTGCCAGTGAGTATTTAATGACATGCATGTAGACACTACCAGGAGTAAACACGCGTATAAAGAATCTACAAGTAAAGTGTGACGCTCTTTTGTGTCTTTTTCCAGTGCATAAAAGAAGATTTGAATTCAACCTTTCCTTCCAGCAAGGTTACGGGATTTACAAGATACCTCACGCGGCCTCACCGACTGTGGAGAAGCCCTGCTACAGCAGTCTGTATGACCACGATTTCTCCAAAAGCCGTGTGGCGATCCTTAGCAGCGGGCAGATCACGAGTCTGGCCTCACGTGACTTCAGGAAGATGGTGGTGGAAGAGGAGGAGGATTGCTCCCTCCACGGTAAGCTCCTCTCGGACAACGTGTCGCAGCAGGTGAGGACGGACACCCCAGAGCAGCTGAACTCGGTGGAGCAGGACGCGTTCGGAAAGGTGTCTCCTGCCGTGTCAGGCTGTGACGGAGAGGATCTAAACCTGGACACTTCCTCTGTGTTCGACGGTCCAGAGAGAAGGTTATCGCATGAGGAGTGTCGTAAGATCGAGCTGTCCGACTGGGAGTGGTGCAGGAGCAAATCGGAGAGGACGCCCAGACAGGTAGCGTCACACTTATACACTGTAAAGAAAAGTAGGTTCTATAAAGCTAAAGTAGGTTCTTCTATATTCCGGGTTCAAGTCCCGCCTCTGGTCTGTGTTGCGTGGTCTCCCCATGCTTGCTAGGTTTACTCCGGGTAGTCTGGTTTCCTCCCACAGTTCATGCAGATTAGGTTGATTGGCGTTCCCAAATTTCCCGTAGTCTGTGAATGAGAGTCTGAGTGTGTGTGTATACAGTAGATGTGCTCTGCGATGAATTGGCAACCTGTCCAGGGTGTACCCCGCATCATGCCCTAAATCTCCTGGGATAGGCTCCAGGCCCCGCGTGGTTTCACATTTGGCATGATTGCATCATACTGTGTGAAGCTACTGTTGCTCCCCTTTCAAACACTGGCAAGCTTTCACATTAGTAATATTGTTCCGTACTTAAGTACACCGGTGTATTTACAGTCTCTGATACAGTAGGTGGTAGTGTGCATGTAGTTGGTTTGCAACCCATTAATAAAAACTAAGAGAAGAAGAGTTGAGGAAATTAACCTTTACATTCTGCTTAATACTATTGATATTTTGGAGAAAATGTCGAGCGATCTTTGTTATGTAGGTCCGAGGATGAGATTGGTGCATGGTGCATGCTTTTCCTGACTACAGAGGGGAAGGATGGTGTTGATGATGTTACATTCTAATGCGTCATTTAAACCAGTAGCAATCAAACTCTATAACTCTATGTCATGACAGCATAATCGAAAGATATGTGTAGCATGCCCTGATACACTGTGCAATATTATTATCACAATATTAATGTCACATGCAAAACCACTAATTATGCAATATTATGAAAATCATGTGCAATATCAATACTACTCTATAATGCAATATCAAATTATTATTAATTGCAATATATATCCTGTGTGCAATAACATACATGTACTGTACAGTACACAAAAGCGACAATTCTGCACCTTTCTGTACAGTCAAGGTAGTAGTTTTTTAGTTTTTCTATATATTTTTATTGTATTTATATCTACTATAGTACATGGTATTTTATACTTTATTTTATTTTCTAATTTTTCTTCGTATCCTATTGTATTTGTATCTTTTAAATATGCAACCACTGGAGAAACAATTTCCTTCGGGATTAATAAAGACTTATCTTATCTTATCTTAAAGGGTTGGTCTGTGGTGTAAAAACACACTTAGTCCATTAAAACCTATTGCTCAGTTATTATCTCTTCTGTTTTTACAGGATAACTTGTATGTACTGTAGTTCACAAAGTAGATATAGTTCTTTAACAATAACATACCTGTATTTTCTATTTGAAGAACAGACCAAAAAGTACTACCAGTGATTCCAAACGAGGAAACTGGATTAAAGGCATTTTAAAATACTGTAGTGGCATTAAACATTTAAAGGGATAAAACTCTAAGGGCGTGAGACACTCTGTGGAGACTATGTAGTTTCCACTGCATCCTCAAAATATGGAAGAACACGACAGGAAAGGGGTCAAAATGGAAAAATATGCATTTTTCATTTATCATACGACTTCCAAACTGTCAGTTTCTCATCATGTCTGTCATTGTTATTAATTTTCTAGCATGCACATGGTCACATGATCCCCAGAGCAAAATATAACCAGATGAATCAGGACCAGTATTTACATTAAATTCTCTGAATGTGACATAGATGTGCTTTTGCTATGTCCTTATTAAGTATATATCTATTATTAGATATTAAAATACTTCAATGTAAAAGGTTTTACAGCAGTTAACTGTAAATTTTACAATCACAAAAAAATCACTGAGTTCTTGATTGTACAAAAGTACATATACAGTGTATATAAGTAAATGCTAAGATATAAATTCTTTCCCATCCAGCTGCATGAATCCCCCCTGGCTATTGTTATTAGCAGCACCATGATACCTGCTGTTAATCAGTGGCCGAAAAAAAATAAATGAGAGCATCGTCTTGACTCCCACCACTACCTCCACACACACACACACACACACACACTCACACACACACAACTGTTACTACGTACAGTACATGCTGGGAAACAATCCTTCAATTAAATATAAACTCTATATGAAATGTACACTGCACTTATTTCTATAAGTGGCAACAGAAACATAAATTAAATGTCGCAATAAATGACTCACATATTTCACTACACCACTTTCTAACTGTAGTGGTTGTGACATCTGAAAAAGTGGGAACGATTAATCTCCCAGCATGAAGAAGTGAAACATTCAATGATGCTGTGGTCTCTTGAACTTAAAAAGAAAAAAAGAAAAAAAAAGCATTCTTCTTTCACTTGTCATGTAGGAACAAGTGAATGCAAAAAAAGTTAGAGTAAGTAGGTAAGGTAAAGGTTTCGTAGAGATACCTGTACAGCTAAAGTGAAGGTGATATTAAGAAAAAGTAATTCTTGCTAATTTGAACAACTTAATGCAAATGTAATTAACACTACTGCTATACGGTAAGTACTACTACTACTATGAGTACTACTATTATCACTACTAATAACTATACTATTATACTATCATTCTATTCTTCTATTGCTTATATTACTAATATTACCACTATATCTACTATACCTACTAATATTACTACTATTATTATTAACACAAATAATTATACTATAAAACTATTATTATAATAATTATCTTACTACTACTACTACGTTATAGCAACTATTAGAATCTAATTGTTCACTTTATTGCTACCATTATTACTATAGTAGTAGTAATATTAGTAATACAGTAGTAATAGTAGTAGTAAAAGTACACCAGTAGTACTATTATAATTACTACCAAAATTCTTCTACTAGTAATATTACTTTTAATATTTGTAGTATAACTAATACTATTACTGCTGCTCTTAATACTTGATGCTACTATTAACATAAATATTACAACAGCAATGCTGCTACTATAAATACTATAGTGCTGCTACTATAAATATTACTACTTCTTCTTATTCTATTAGCGTCACTCTATTGCAACATTCTATTAGGTTTACAGTTACTTATATTAATACAACTACAGGTAAGATTACACCAGTAGTATTACTATAACCATTACTACTAACACTATTAACTACACTATAACTATTACTACAGTACTGCTGCTGCTACTACTACTCACTAATTAATCAACATCAGCATCATCATACCCCTACTAGTAGAAATCCTACTATTTCTCCTGATTCAACTAGCATTACTAGTTTTACTATACATTTTATAACTAAGTAAAAGTAAGTACACCACTATTACTACAATTGGTACTATTTATACTACTGCAACTATACTAGCAATAGTAATAGTAGTAAGATTCACAGTATTTGCAGTTATAGTAATAGTAGTACTAATTGTAGCATACCATTTGTACTACAGTTAGTACTACTATTACTATGACTACAAATGCTGCAAATTGTACTACCATTATAACTGTTACTACTACCACTACCACTACTCACTAATTACTCATCATCATCATACCCCCACTACTTGTATTATAACTTCTACTATTTCTTCTCATTCCACTAGCATGACTAGTTTAACTATAAATTGTATTACTAAGTAAAAGTAAGAAAAAGTACACCACTAGTACTACAATTGGTACTATCTATAAGACTACAATGATATTCTAGCAACAGTAATAGTAGTAACAATCGCAGTATTTGTAGTCGTAGTAATAGTAGTGCTAATTCTAGTATACCATTTGTACTACAATTAGTGCTACTATTACTACGACTACAAATACTACCAATCTTACTAGTATTACTACTACTACTACTACCTCCCTCTATGAACTGATCATAATTTCTGTTGTTGCTGTTTTCACATATTCATGTGCTGACAGTCTCACAATGTTGAAAAATGTCTACCGTTTTTACTGAAAGTTTAATTATTTATTTATTTAT
Source organism: Clarias buthupogon (assembly GCA_030014345.1). NCBI lineage: Eukaryota > Metazoa > Chordata > Actinopteri > Siluriformes > Clariidae > Clarias > Clarias buthupogon. The sequence continues at coordinate 5,237,800 of JAQMYK010000037.1, forward strand.
GCATTCGTTTTCTGAAAGCAATATTTGCACCAGTAACCCTGGAGGTGCAGGGCAACAGTGTTAGCTGCTCAGCCACCATACCCCTCTAGAGGAATTTTATTACCATAAAAATAATCAGTGCTCGTGGTTGTTTGAATCGAATCTGCATAGTGGAGTTAGTGTTCGCAGTTTGGCGTCAAAATTCGTTGTTTTGTTTTTTTGAGTCCTCATATGAGTCCATTTCTGTTGCATAAACTTCCAGTATATTTGACATCATTTTTAAACATCATATTGCTAAGCAATGTGGTAACACAATATACAGTACCATTAGAAAGATGGAATCTCAGGAATCAATCCTCGTAAACCATTTAATGATATTCGCAGCACGTACAGTAGCTTTATTTGTGCATTGGCATTGATCTATAGAATAGCAATAATATAATAATATATGGACCCTTAACAAATTGCATGGACATATTTTTACAAATACGCTATATTTGCAAGAGTATTTGTTCGCCTGCCTTCACATGCATATGAACTTTAGTAACACCCGATTTTTAAGCCATATGATGTTGGGCCAACAGCTTCAACTCCAACTCTACTGGGAAGGCTTTCCACAAGGTGTGCTTATTGGGATTTTTGATCATTTGTAAGGTCAGACACAAACAGATGTTGGACAGGACTCAGTCAAGTTCTTCCACACCAAACTCACTCATCCATGTCTTTATGGACCTTGCGTTGTGCAGTGGTGCACAGTCATGCTGGAACAGGAAGGAACGGTCCCCAAACTGTCCAAAATGTCTTGGTATAGTGAAGCATTACGAGTTCTTTTCACTGAAAGTAAGGGGCCAAAAGTCCCACAAACACACTCCTAACCCTTGTGGAAAGCCTACTCAGAAGAGTTCAAGTTATTATAGCTGCAAAGCGTGGGCCAGCATCAAATTAAACCCTATGGATTACGAATTTGATGTTCCTGAAGTTCATATGCATGTGAAGGCAGGCGAGTGAATACTTTTGGTATAATATAGTGTATATGAGTAAGAAAAATATATATTTTTTTTCTATAGCTTTGGGATTAATGTTTGACCAGAGCTGTATGGCCTACAGTATGGCTGTGGTCTGGTAGACTTTGAGAAGTCACCCTGCTGACCCGAAACAATAGGCATAGCTCTTTTCAGAGGTGTATAAAGCAGGCAGAAATACATTTCTTTATTCAAGCTCCTGGAACTCTACAGTATAATTTTCTATGTCTTTTCTACAAAACTTAAATATCTTGGTGTTCAAATGAGATAACCTACATGCATGAAGACCAACATATTTGAGAACAATGATCATTTGAAACTGAATATGCCATTCTGGGGAAAATTAGAAAAATGTCACACATTTACCCATTCATACACACACACACACACACACACACACACACACACACACACACACACACACACACAAACACACACATACACACAAATCCATATTGACAAAGATGCAAACACAATACGCAATAATTTAATGGCTCACTTCATGTACACACAGGTCACATGGGCAAACCTTCGACATACTGTATGTGTATCACTTTTTCTTTGCTGCTTTACTTTTGTCCCCCTCACTCTCTGCGCCACTGATGCATTGTGAGAAGGGCTGGATCTTGACATTTTGGTGCGCCGATCCTCAGGGAACATCCTGTCCTTTCTCCCTCATCCTCAAACCAGAGAAGTGGAAATAGTGAATATGTAAGCTGCTGTGAGATGTCACATCCACACCTCGACTTATCAGAGCAGCTATCCGGGGATTTTAAGCACCACTGAAGTTTTCGTTTTTTCTCTAAAACCTCCTGTGATTTCATGTCTGCTCTTGCTCGATGATACTTTAATTAACCCTGCTCACTTCCCTGTCTGAACGACTCAGGCGAGCTAGCTCCTGGATGCTACAGTGTACAGGATGTGGATGTGCAGATACCCAATTGCAGCCTCGCTTAAATGATGAAATATATGATAACGCAAGAAGGGTCTGTCTTGAACAGGTTTGCTGAAATATAAAATCAAATTAGCCTGGCTAAATTCCTTTGAGAAATCATGTCACATTGGTTCATATTAGCTGGAGAGGATTAAAAGTGAAATTAATAAGCCTTTATTGGTAACACTTATTGGTATAAAATCTGATCAGCAATCATGTTGGAGATTTCATAAATATGTTTGTTTTTTATTCAGATTAGCTCATGTTAGCTGCCTGGATAAAATGAAGAATGAATATTACAAAGTGGTATCAAAAAGTTTCGAGACTAGTTATGTAACACACCAACAGATATCACAAGGAGCCCCGACCTTCATGAGTCAGTGTGCCAAAAGACTTCATCCTGGAGCTGTGCTATTCTGACCATGTGCGTTACCATGTCTGCTATTGCATGGACAGCAAGTTAGATTAAAGAATGAATGTGAAATTCTGCGTGAAACTGGGTGAATCTGCCACAGAGATGTTTGAGACGATTTGGCGTGTGATGATGCAACAAGTCATTCGAGGAGATTAGAAGAACATCACTATAAGACAATGAGAGATCAGGAAGAGCTTTAACAAACTCAAACGCTGAAAATGTCGAAACCGTTCGGCAACTTGTGCATGATGATCATCAGAGAAGAATCCACAACAGTTCTGTCATTGTCGGTGGGTCATACGGAACAGTCCAGGTGATCCTCACATGTGATCTGAACATGCGCCGTGTTCATCTCCAGGCTGCTGACCCAGGAGCAGAAGGAACATCGAGTCGAAGTTTGGCAAGAATCCCGTCAGCATGCCGCGGATGACCCGTCCTTCAAGTCGGGGATCATCACCTGTGACGAAACTTGGGTGTATGGGTACGACCTTGAGACGGAGCAACAGTCTTCACAGTGGAAAAGCCCATCAGGTCTGCAGCTCGACCAAGTGCATGCTCATCATCTTTTTCGACATTCACAGCCATGTGCATCGAGAATTCGTTCCCAGAGGCTAGGTCGTCAATAGTGAATTCTACAGCCAAGTTTTATTACGTCTGAAGGAGGACGTACGGCGAAAGCAACCTGATTAATGGTGCACAAATCTCGACAGTTTTTGATAACCTCGTATAAATGATAGTGCTATATAACAAAAAGAAAATCTTAGTCATTTTGTCAGGTTAGCACATGACAGAATTGTAATAAATACTTAAGAATTTCTATTAGAAATCCCGTCAGGATTGTATGGAAATAGATTGCTAGTTCGATTCCCAGGTGATGCTGTAGCCTCCTACAGCCAAGAGCCTGGAGAGAGCTGATTGGTCGCGCTCACTCAAAGGGGTGGGATGGGAGGCACTTAGCATGCTCACATCAATCACGGCTCTACAGCCAATCACGGCCATCTGTAAGCTCACACAAGTGGAAGGAGCGGATAGCGCTGTCCTCCAAGTGTGTTGCGCCGCCACCCCAACAGGTTGAAGAGATGCAGTTGGCAGGCATCACGTGGTTCGGAGGAATCTTGTGATAGTCTTCACACCCGCCTCTGAATGTGGGAGCGCCCTAGTGACGGGTGGGAATGGGATACAGTATGACATTTCCAGTGTTTCCTTTCCACTCTTTGCGAGTATGTTCCAGTGATAAAGTGCACGAATCTACAGTCTGGGCTAAAATCTTGTGTATTTTTTATGAACATTGGCGGTGGCATCTGCTGACAGTAAAAAGAAATCCGACGAGAATGACAAAAATGTCAACACTTGATATCTTTTTATCTTTTTAGTCCTGCTAGAATCTTCTCACCGAGTGCCTCTGCTGATGGAGTAACTGGCATTTGATTGCAATTTTATGGCATGTTTTATGCGAAGAGTGATTTTTGTAAATATGTTGACAGGCCCACCATCTTCTCCAATAATGTGTGCGGAGAAGATTATTTCATTTCAGGCAAGAGCTTTTCAATGGTCTTTATTGTTTAGGTTTTCTACACTATACACAGATTACTTCAGACTGCGCTAACGGTGTGTTATGTCTGTTGAACGTCTGCAAAACAGCCTTTTTTCTCTTGCCTTCTGTTTTGTCAGGGGTAAAAATCACTCCGTCACGTCTGTCTTCACAAAGCCAGACAGCAAATGCAGATTTTACTCAACTGCTGTCAGACGGGGATCTAAGACTGGGTGGATTCGAGTATTCTGTACAACAGGTGCTGTTTGAGTTGTTATGTGCGGTTAACTCTGTTCTGCTCCTGCAGACTGACGACCTGGCCGATGGATAAAATCTCATAGAGGTCAAGGTCAGGGGTGCTGGGTTTTAATCCCATGATGCTGTCACATGATCAGCTGTAGAGTGTTTTGTTCGGTTTTGCTGCTGCTTAGGGGGTTTTTGTGTGTGTGCTCGATATGTGCCTTTTGGAAACGTATTAAGAATATTTGCTATATCTGTACCCCATTCTGTCAGGAAGCCCAGTATAGCTGCATGTACTGTACATTACAGGATAGAAATATTTCTCCAGATTTGAAGGAAGTTTTTCATCTGGATTTAGCTCAATCAGTCATTATGGTTATTTATTCATTTCTTTATTTAAACATGTTTTCAAAATAGCTGTACTCATGATCTAAAAGTATAAACATCTAAACTATAATTAGGTGATTCTAACTAACAGGGTGGAGTGAGCGTATGAGTGGAGTGTGCTGTTTTAATGAGATATCACAAAGATTTTAAATGAAAAGGAGATTTAGGATGTAATAAGCTTAGCAGAATAAAACACACACCAGATGTGACGTCTGTTCATGCAGTGTCTTTGTCGGCTCATTTCAATTCCCCGAGCAAAGATCCGGCGGATAGCGGGATCAGGATTTATTATTGTTAGAAAAGAATGTTAATGGAAATTACGAATTTTAAAAAGGTCGGTGTTTTTAAAAAGGTTTTAAGAAGGAGATTGGATTAAAGGATATATTCGCATAATAATACAACAATAATAATAATAATAATTTTTATTATTATTATTATTATTATTATTATTATTATTATTATTATTATTAAATTGTATAATAATATCATTATTAAATAAATTTTTATATTGCTTGTGTAGTGGTTACTGATGATGATTGGTTATGGGAATATTCTCCTAATATGTATATTTATATTATGGAATTATTACTATTATTATTATTATTATTACTATTATTATTATTATTATTACTATTATTATTATTATGAAACAGTGCTTTCAATAATAGAAGTGTTAATAGTTTATTTTTATCAGTTGACAAAATGGAAAGAAGAAAAGGATAAATGAACAGAAGGGAAATCTCTTCTTCTAGGTTCTGTACACTGTATTCAAATTAAATTATGTACTGCTTTTGAAGGAAGCACCAGGTTGTTCAAAACATCTTGGAGAAATACAAGATACATCAGATCTTCTATGGATGCCTCAAATCTTTCTGTCTCTTCATGGCTCTCCATCACTTTTAGGACTCTTTGTTCTTCTCGACCTGAAGATAGTTCTAAATGGCATTGGCTGTATGTTGGAGGTCGTTATCCTGCTGCAGAATACATTTTGGGCCAATCAGACGCCTTCCTAATGGTAGTGCATAAATAAGTATCTGCCAGTCAGGGCTTGACATTGGCACCCGCCCACCCGCCAAATGCGGGTAAAATTCGGCTGTGGCGGGTAATAACTTTAGTC
>JAQMYK010000037.1:5243524-5253777 GCA_030014345.1 Clarias buthupogon
AGGCTGAATGGCTAGTGACTCCGGAAATCCACTAGCCACATTGGCCAGTCAGCAAAAAAGTTAATGTCAAGCCCTGCTGCCAGTATATCTCAGCATTGAGGACACCATACAGCCCCAAACGTGCAAGGAACCTTCACCATGCTTCACTGTTGCCTGCAAACACTTCTCCAGCCTTTTGGCACTATTTCCAATATTGACTCATCAATCCGGAGAACCAGCTTCATAAAGATCAGACATTTCTGACAGACATTTCTGAATGTAGCTGGGTCTCACTGGTTTCCACCAGTTCATTGTTGATGGCACTGCTGGAAATTTCTTCCGATGTCGAAGGGACGTAAGCGTGATGGACTGTGTCTTTCATCTGCTGCCTTAAGTTTCCTTGGCCATCCACGGTCCTGAACATTGCCTTTGTTTCTTTGTTCCTCTTTGAAATAGCTTGAACAGGACATCCTGAAAGCCCAGTCTGCTCTGAAAGCGATGAGAGAGATCTGGGAGAGATCTTGCTGATGCAGTATAACTACCTTATATCTTGTTGCTGTACTCAGTCTTGCCGTGATGTCGTCTTAATAGTGCGTTATTGTGCAAGTGTAAGAATTGGTGCTGGATTAAAAGCAAAAGTGTAGACACACCCAATATTGATTTCATTTAGATTTTTCTTTGCTACAGTAACTTTGCATTTTGTAAATTGATCATAATAAACAATTAAAGGATATATTTTTAGAAGCATTCTTACTTTACAGCATTTCTTTACAGCTGCTTAAAACATTTACACAGTACTGTATATGTGTACTGTATATATACATAGAATTTATATTGTTTGCATAGTGGCTATTGATGATTATTGATTATGGGGATATTTTCCTAAAATTTATATTTATGTGTATAATATTTGTCTAATATTTAAATATTGTTTTTGTCTTTAGATACCAAAAAGTGATTGTTTTTAAATCTTTTTATTAATATATTTATAAGCAGTTTTACAGATAATACCGGGACACATAAAGGAGCGTCCCACTTGACTTGAAAATTGATTTTTAAATAAATCTGAATAATTAATAATAAGTCATAAGCAATAAAAAAAATAACCCTAAAAGCCCTTTTCGTGCTTAGGTATCCTCTTGATAGCTGGTGTGATATTTTATGCAGGAAAAAAAAAAACCATTAGTAATATTTCCACTTTTCATTTGGAAAACGGTTCATTCACGCCGGGTCATGTGACCTCCCCGGCAGTCCGATTAGCAGAGTTACCTTAAAGCATGGATCGCTTCAGAAGTGACGGCCTGCATTTTAAGCTGTGCTGAATGCATAATCAAGGCTTTTAGAAAGAGCGAGCTATTTCAAGGCACTTTAATGCGTAAAATAAGCCTCTAAAAAGCACATAATTGAATTCTTTAACTGCCTTGAAAAAAAAAAGGTTGTCTTTAGGAGTCTAAAGCATTTTCTGACTTGAAGGGCACGATCCACAGAAACCGTGCGGTTTAAACTGTGGTAGGTAAAATGGACGTTGAATATGATGTGTATATATTTGTCTGCTTTTGCTGCCACTTTGCATGCGTGAGTGGGATACAGGAGCGCAGTTTAGATGAGGTTAAGGAGCCCTGCGTTTTAAAAACCTCCCATCATGAATTCCTGATGCATGCGAAGCACACCCACACTCGGGACTCGGCGGAAAGGAAAGGCGCTCACATTCAATTATAAAACGAATCAAAGGCAGAACGGGACGCGGGGAAGCGACAGGCTGCCTGTGATCCGCTTCATAATGAAATAGTGATCATCTGGATGCCGTGTTTATTATTCTTCATCACCTCTATCGCTCTTCTGGTGCGTCTTTTAAAACGTCCTTTTCGAAATATCGCTAAATCTTTACCGGCACACAATAGAGTCTGGGTCCTTAATTGCGTTCCAGACATTCGAGTGTTTTTGGAGCTTTTTGTGCCGCCACCCACCTTCCATCAGACAGACAAAACACTTCTGTATTTATCGCTCCGAAGGGTTCATAGGTATAACTCGGTAGTTTGTCTTTCATCTGTCTATATATATACAATTCTGGTGACTTTCATTGCAAATAAATAATGCAACAATGCTGTGCAGTACTGTGCAAAAGTATTGACACCCGTCCCCCCCCTGTCTTCATGTTGTTGTTGGTCTTTCGGCTGCTCCCGGTAAGGGGTCGCCACAGCGGAATATCCAGTCCGCACTACAACTTGGCACAGGTTTTACGCTGGATGCCCTTCCTAACGCAACCCTCCCATTTTATCCGGGCTTGGGACTGGCACTGCATCCAGTGGCTGGGGAGTTTGTGCACTGGCTGGGAATCGAACCCGGGCTTTCCGCATGGCAGGCATAGTAATTCAAATTAAGTGCCTAAAGATATAATTTACAAACTGGTTGTTTATGTAATAACCTCAGCAGCGACCTCATTTCCCCTCTCGTCTGTTCCAACCATTCAGCATTCATCATCACCAGTACACTAATCACCGTCCTGATCATCTCTCATCATCTGCACCTGTTTTGATATATATAGATATATGATATATGATATATGATATATACCTTATGATATATGTTTCAATGCTTGAATGATTCATAGGTCTTAAAAAACTAAAAAAAACATTCCTCTGAAACTGATCCGGTACTGGGACTGGAGTGAAAGTGAGAGCAAAATAAAAAAAGTCTTTCATGAAGCCTGGAGAGACCTAAGACTACATTAAAAATATAAGAAAGTCTGTCTCTTTGGAAGAAATGAGGGATTCCAGACTTGTGCAGAGAACTGTAACAAATTCAAAGTAGTCTCCAGTGTCTATAATTCATAACAGTCAGAAGCAAAGATTTACCTTTAAGTTTTCCAACACTGAAAACCTAGTGGCTTCTTGGCAACATTATTTATTTATTTATTTATTTATTTATTCATGTTATTAACTCTATGGAAGGGAAAAAGAGGCTGCTGATGGACTGGCTGTTTCTAGCTGCTATAGTGTAAGTGAAAACAGGAAGTGTTGTTTATTTATTTGTTTGTTTGTTTGTTTTTTTGTAGACATTTAACATTAAAGCTCTCACATTATACGCATTATATTATTTGTAAGAAGCCATAAAATGCATCTATTAGTGTGTTAGCTGAAACACATCTCGAGTCCTGCATTCTGTGATGTGGATGGAGCAGATCCACTCCTGGGCTTCACTACTGGTGCAAATCACATCCTTAATACAACACAACCTTGTAGATAACTAACTACCGGAGTGTGAATAAATAATAACTGTTTCTTCGCTCCTTCAGGAGACGGGAGTAATAAGACGGTTTGGTGTCCTTGTTTACAGCCAACCACACAGCACGGTTTTGCTTTTTGGTCTTTAAAAGACGAAGATGTCATGAACAGCAGACCTACTGTATCTGAGGAGTGTGTTTATAAAGACGAGATATGGACAACAAAAGAAGAAGAATGGAACGAGACGAAGTGGGACAGTTGATGGATTTCTCACTTTTCTACAATTTTCTTATTTGTGACTTGAAGGAAAACACTAAATAAAATAATGACAGGCCCTCGCTTTCTCAGCGGTCCAGATCCAACAGACTCTGTGTCCATATGTTGTCTCTAAACACCGATCGATATTTCATTTGGTGTGCTGAGACGAGAGAGACAACATGAAAACTGATGTGAATTATTATCTGTGACAGAACAGCGAAAACCCAGAGCTTTGAATAATTCAGATCTGGATGGTGTTTCTTGAGTCAATGCTCTGTCATAGATCTTTCTCTCGCGCTACTCCTGTGACTTTCTTAAATCTAAATTGACTGTCTCTATTAAAAAAAGAAGAAAAAATCGTTGTTTCTTTCAATCTGTTATAACGCGATAGCATCGTTTGTGTAGAACAACAGATGCGTCCCTGCAGCAGAGTTAATCCTGATGCAGAACGCTGCCGCACCTCCACCTGCCGAGAGACGAGGAAGCTGTCCGTCCTCAGCTGGAGCGTCAGAAGAAGGTTTAAGACAACAGGATGGAATACGATGCTTGCTCCAGTCTAAACTTCTCATTTAAAGAGTGATGAAGGAGGCAGTCTCGTTAATGAAGTCTCTCTGGTGTGTGTGTGTGTGTGTGTGTGTGTGTGTGTGTGTGTGTGTGTGTAAATAGGTACCTGGGTCAATTAGCTCCAAGTGGTGGTGTTTCCACATGCAGCTGTTATTAACTCCAGCACTCAGACTGCATTAGTGGTTTAGCATGAAAGCAAAGACACATATTGGCAAGTCGTTTTTATTATTATTATTATTATTATTTTTAGAAAATGGAACATTACTGAGAACACAACACAGTGTACTGTACATACAAGAAGGCCATTTGTTATTTGATTTAAATTTTATTTTGATGTTTTACTGCTTGGTGCTCAATATAGTTTGTTACTTTAATATTTAGAAGCTTTTTCATTTCTTTATTTGCATTTAATTATTCTAAAATAACTAATACAACAATGTTGATGAAGGAGGCATGCAAGAATGCATTATTATATTTTTTGTTCTTTACGTTGCTATTCTTTTTCTTTTTACTTTTTCAGTGTATATTTTACATACTACATTATTATTATTATTATTATTATTATTATTATTATTATTATTATTATAATTTTACTTTGCAAAAGTCTTGATTCCCCCCTCATTTTTTAATAGTTTGCCTTCAAAGAGAATACATTCTTGTATTTTTAATCTAGTCCTGAGGAATAGTTCTCCAGCCTTCCTGAAGGAGATTTTTTGCCTTTCGTGAAAAGTTTCTGGCTTTCATTTTCACTCCAGTCGCTGTACCTGAGCCAGTTTCAGATGAATGTTTTTGTTTGTTAAGCCACACAGTGACCTATGAATCATTCATGCATAAAAATCTTAAAGTCATGAACCAGTGAGAGACAGGTGCAGATGATGACAGACGATCAGGCCGGTGATTAGTATACTGTACTGCTGATGCTGAATGCTGAGTGGTTGGAACTAGTGATGTTCATAAACTATTCGTTCTTTTTGAAGAACGAGTAGAGAGTCTCGCAGAGTGATTCGTTTAATTTCTACTACATTTTAATTTTATTTCTGAACAATAAAACAAAATGAACTAAATGACTCAAAAAACTTCCCATCACTAGTTGCAACAGACGAGAGGGGAAATGAGGTCGCTGCTGAGGTTGTTACTTAAACAAGCAGTTTTTTAATTGTATCTTTAGGCACTTTACAGCCTGTTGCAGCAAAACATGTCTTTAATTTAATCTACATCATTTAATTTTATTTCATTTAATGTGATGTAATATGAAGAAACTACCAGTCAAAGGTTTAGACACACTTTCTAACTCCATGGTCGTTCCTGATTTTTATTTCTTTCTACTTTGTAAAAAAAAAAAAAATGCTAAAGGTGTTCAAAATATACAATAATCTCCATTTGAACAGTTGATATTGAGATGTATATCTGCTACTTCTGCTCTGTAGATCCTTCATAACGCCTCTAATCTGAGGTGCTGGTTGTTAATTGGTGATTTCTGAGGCTGGTGACTGTAAATGAACTTTGTTGGAGTTTTGGTCTTGCTTTCCTGGGAAGGTCTTCATGAGAGAATTGAGCTTGATGGGTTTTACAAATATACTTAATAATACTGTTCTTGCAAGAACTATTCCAGAACAGCTGAGCTTCATGTCTTAAAAATACTTAAAAACAGACTGTTATTGTTGTACATAATTAATTCCGTTTGCGTTATTACATAGTTTTAAAGTCTCCACTGTTGTAAATACTGTAAAAGAAAATTAATCACTCAACAAAGGGATTAAATTAGAAAGTGTGTCCAAACTTTTGATTGTTACCATATTTTACCGCATTTTATTTTGTACATTTTACTTGCTTTATCCTGATTTTGCTCCTTTTTCAGATCATCTTTTATTTTATACTTGTGTATGATGATATTTCATGTTTTAATATTTCTGCTTCTACTCAATCACTAGTTAAGATTATTATTATCACTATTAGTATAATTATTATTATAATACTTGATGTACTTTTTCACACGACTATTCATGATAAAATCCTTTGTGAATGTCATTCATGTTTTTGTCGTTACTGAACGTAGTTTCTCTGTGCAGTTAAAAGCGTTCGCTCTGTGTGCTTGTCCAACAAGGAAAATTCCCTATGATGTGGCTTTTAATTAATGGAAATGATTTAGAAAGGATGGTAATGAGTGTTCTCTCATAATAGCTTGAACACTTTGACAAACTGCAGTCTGCCTTTCCACTGATAAAATGTAATTCATGCATCTTTAATTAGAAGTCGATTCATTTTTCATCAATTCTAGAGGCAGGCTGCTTTTAGTGGCACATTCATTTCCACAGTCTTTTATTGGACATAGTTCATCGAGCTGGAGAATAATGAGGAAAAGTTTCGCCTTTTTTCTGCACCAGACGTCTAAAGATTGGATTTGAGCTCTGACTTGGGCTCTGGGTTCAATCTGTTGAAGAAGTTTCTCATCTCCACGTTAGTCATGTACAAAAGTGTGTTAACTTTTAGCAAGAAAAGACCAGTGTGTCTGATAGGATGGATCTAAGATCTGTGAGAATCGTGCAGTACTCAGACAGGGTTTTTCATCACAGAAAAACTTTTCAAGGATTTTAGTTCATTTACTGTTTCTGTTGAGAGAGACCTCAGGAGGAATCGTGATGGTTGAAATGAAAACCTGGAGCCAGTCCATTGTGGAAAAACATGCTCTGAGTGCACACACGTCCAAACTTTTGAAGCAATCCTGAGCAATTTTAATAGACATGTATTGTAGTTTATCTGCTACACTAGGAACTTTTAAAATGGACCAGACATTCATGGTTGGACGTTAGCATGCAAGCTTTAGATAATGACCAACACTGTTTTTCTTTCTATATTTTAAGAAGCTAATAAGTAGTCCAATCCAATCTTAATGACAAATCCAAGACACTTATAGAAAGCCTATATTATGCAAAAAAAAATAAAAATTGTTAACTTTTATACATTAAAATGAGTCTTACATGTGTTTGTGACTAACTAAAATGTGTGTACAAACTAAAATGGGAGTTAAAAATACAGCCCTGTTTTTTATTAACTGATGGATATATACAGTAAGGTCCTAATGTGACCTCATATAAGAAGATTGAGACTTATCAGTAGCTCATTTATATAGACAGGAGGAATGAAATGAAGGACGTTTGAGGTCCAAAAAATACATTATCTGAGGAGGATTTCATCTGGAACATGCACACTTTGAGAAAGCTTATGGAACCTTTAAAAGGTACATCATGTAAAATGGACATTATTTGTTAAAAAAATAGTATTTATGCTTCAAAATCATAAAGACCATCAATGTCAATCTTCCATTTTTGCTGAATTGATTTGTTTGTGCCAGGGCATGAAATGTTGTATCCATCATGTATTTGGAACTTCTGGTAAAGGTAACAGTAAAGTCAAAAAAAGAAAAACAAACCAGGACCTCATCCAGAATCTGTGCAGGTCTTGTTTAGGATTGGGGTGATACTCTTGTTTGGTGGAATGACTTAAGACTTAAAACACAACAAGCATTAAAAGAAAACATATTCTGAACAAAAATAGTAGATATATGGAATGTTATTTTTATCCATACGACTTTAAAAACAGCCCTTGTTGATGCCTTGCTTTGTCTTTCTGCTTGACAGAGATCTGCAGGCGGATTGGCGATACCTCTTTGTGCTTTCCAGGGCACCGTGTCTCTCCAAGCACCCACTGGCAAAACACTCTCCCTATCCACCTATGAGGTGAGCAGTGATGGCCTCAGGATTTCCCCCAACAGCGCCAAGAAGGTCGAGGTGTACCGCTCTAAATCAGTGGGGCATGAGCCCAGCGCGGAAGAGCCTAACTCCGGCAGCGGTGGTGGAGGAGTGGCCGACACCAATGTGAAGATCCACTTGGAGGTCCTGGAGATCTGTGACAATGAGGAGGCCATGGACAGTGTTTCTATCGTGTCCAACATCAGCCAGTCGTCAACGCATGCACGCTCCCCATCACTGCGCTACTCTCGCCGTGAAAATCGCTTTGTATCATGTGAGCTGGGAGAGACGGCGTCATACTCACTGCTGATCCCTGGTTCCAGCCCGGATGCTGATGGCCTTAACATACACATCCCAGATACGGTGGAGGCACACCGGCAAAACAGCCGGCGCCAACGGAGCGAAGCAGGCGGTTACCGTGAGGAGATCCAACTTTTAAATGAGGTCTACAAGAAACAAGAGGGAGAACTGGAGAACTAGCAGTAGCAGATGTTTAGAGATCTTGGTAGTGCTGAATGAAAGAGGTTTGAATGTCTTCAAGGAAAAAGTATTACTAGAGAACAAACTTGAGACATAGGTAAACAGGAGAAATAAACAGGACACAGGCTGGAATACAGTTAATTTCAGAATCTTCTAGGAGATCTAGAAGTCAGATGAAGGAAAAGTATGTGGTTTCTCAAAATTTGGAAATAGGCTTGAGAGGTATCAATAATTCCATGCAGTTAAATACAGGAATATACAAATGACCAGAGAGTAAAAAAAAGATCAAATCTAGAAACGTTGTATGATTTTTCCTTCTGGGGGAACACTTAAAGGGTTTATACAGAGTCAATAGAAGGTCTGACTCCTGGCTGGCTCGCCAAGTCGAAATAAGTACCCTTTTTATCTATATTCTCCAATAAGTATTATCACGTATTCCTTAATACCTTTTAAAAGTACTTGGAGTCTGAAGGTTTACAGTCAGTATCATATGAAGGCGCACTTTACTTCATGTAACATACAGTAGTTATGTTACATTAAAAGAAAACGTAACTACACACATCCTCATGAATACCCAAGCCGATTTATTCGCTTAGGTTTCACTAGCATACTACCCTACCATTCACGACTCTCAAATTATTAAATCGCCTCATGTACCGTCTGTTTTCATTTTATCCCTTTTACTTTCGTACATTTGAGGTCTTCCTTTTGCTCATGTTGATGTTTTTGTCATGTTACTCTATGTTGTTATCCCTGTAGCCATGGAAGTTGTGGTGACATTTTTAATAGCACCCCCTGCAGTACTGGAGCACTTGATTGCAGTTCCCAGTAGGATCGTGCAGCGAGTATGCAAGCTTGTATTCATGAAAAAAGATCCTCACAAATGTCTCTGGATGAAATATACTCAGAGTTTAAGCCTACTGTTAAGGTTTGAATCCAGAGAGAATGATATTGCAGAAGTCAAGTTTATTCCCCCTTGGATCTGGTGGTTAGTAATGAGGCAGGCCTTCAGTCTTTGGTTTTTACTACAGAAAAGAGAGTCTTTGGTGTGTATGTCTGATGTTTACAGTCCAATAGAATGGCTCGCGGTATTTATATATAAATGAAACATAAAGGGCAGGGTACAGAAAGCCACTTCCATACATGTAATGTTGTTAATCAGCTTGAAAGAAGATAAGCCCACTGGGAATTCTCCCAGCCCTCCTGACTACCACTCTTGTCATTAGTGTGAACAGCCGTCTGTCTTCAAACAGCTTTGAGCCATGCTTTTCCCGAATCAATAACACCATTTGCATGATGTAGAAAGGTCATAAACAACTGAAATAAAAGCCACCGTGTTTATACAGCAGCCTGGAAAAAGCTTCCATATGGTCGAATTCAGACATGTAGTGTGGATTTTTTTTCCGTTTCCCAGAAAGACATTAAGGCAGTAATTATCTCTAAGCAAATACTGTTTATGGATTTCATTTGCATTTTACATCCTTCTTCCTTCATTCATCTTTAGTAAGGTCTTTATCCTTGGTCAGGGTCGCTGTGGACCCAGAGACAATCCCTTTGACTTTACAGGTCTTTAAAACTCTCTTTATATCTTTCATAATGAATAAATAATTTAAATAAAATGACTACTCCCTCTCACATGAACAATCAGCACGATCTGGAAATCATTCAGCAGGAATTTTCAGGTATTAAAACATTGTGGTGATGATGCTTCGGTGACTTTAATTTGAAATAGTATAGACGTTTGGACAATGTTGGTATTGGGTTGCTTTTAAAAGTTAGAGTTATGTTTGTAAGTTAAGAAATAACGTTGAAACAATGTAGACTACATAATGATAGGATAATGTACGCCCCCCAACACAATGCTGCGAAAACATCTTAAAATAATACAATATTTTAGGGATGCGACGATACCACTTTTTTGAAAAACGAGTACGAGTACTTGCATTTCAGTACTCGCCGATACCGATACCGAGTACTTAATAAAAACATGATTTAAATT
>JAQMYK010000037.1:5264457-5280166 GCA_030014345.1 Clarias buthupogon
GAGTACCCGGAGGAAACCCACCAAGCACGGGGAGAACATACAAACTCCATGCACACAGAGACGGGAATCGAGCCTGCGTAAACATTTAACATAACCAAAATAATTTTGAAATTTATTTGGCTCTGTACCGAGAACCAATGAAGGGAAGCCAGAACTGGAGAGTGTGTTCTCTTTTACATGTAGATGTTAGGAGCCGAACAGCAGAATTTTGGACCAGCTGTAGTCGGTGTAATGCTGCCTGAGAAACCTCACAATACTAAGCATTACAATAATCAAGGCGAGCGGTGATAAAGGCGTGGATAGCTGCTACAAAATGCCTAATAGGCAAAACAGGCTTAACCTTCGCCAGTTGAAAGAAGTTGGTCCGAACCACAGCACTGATCTGTTCATCAAATTTAAGACCATGGTCAAAAATAAGACCAACATTTGAAGCTGTAGGTTTAACATACAGCACCAACGCTCCCAAATCCAGAGATGGAGCTACTGTACACCCCTAGCACCAGGACCAATCACTAAAACTTCTCTCCTTTTCTCATTATAATGTAAAAACTTCAGGGCCAACCATGTCATCTAGATATGTTAACATAGTCCTGATAGAGTAACCTTTCTTCTGTTTTAACAGGACTTAGATCTGATTATCATCTGCGGAGTGGTGAAAGGAGAAGAAAACAATTTTGCTTGAAAAAATGTTTACCCCAGTAACTTGTACAGTTAACTTCTACCAGAATGGTTGGAAGAGAAGAATATGGAGAAGGAAAGGAAGGGCTTACAGTATGTTGCAACCCGTATCTGTTAAACATGGTGGAGGCAAGGTTACTGCATGGGCCAGTGTGGGAGGCAATCAAACTGGGTGTTTATTGATGATATTAGTGCTAAAAGAATTAGCAGAATTATGAATTCATGCGGAAGGCCTGGGTTCGACTCCCACCCAATACCCAAACCCCATCCACTGAATACAGAGTCAGTCCCAAGCCCGGATACAATGGAAGGGAAGGGCATCCACCGTAAAACTTGTGCCCAGTTGGTGTTTTCAGATCGGATGGTGAAACCTCAACGGGAGCAGCCAAATGACCAACAACATAGAGCTGTACATTGTGCAAATGCTGCGAAACTGATTCAGACAGACAATTTATCATGAAAGCACCCCAAGGCAAGGAGGAAACTCAGCATTCGGTGATGTCCAGACTGCAGACAGTCATCGACGGCAATGTTCTTTGTATCGCTGTCCTTGCAATTGCAATTCCTACAGATCTGGATGTAAATACAGATATAGGACTGTATATATTAGTGTATATATGTTTAATCTGGTTTAATCTGACCCCTATTTTAAAAAATATATATCTCCAATCTTTTACGAGACATTATTGACCTTCCCATCATCACACCATCGCTCCATTCAGCAGGGATTCACCAGCGGTTGTTTTAAAAGCCTTTTTAAAAACACTAATGGGAGAAAACGAGGGTGAAAAGGGTAAAAGAGGAGCCAAGAGATTGACATTCGTGCCAATTACTGGATGAGCTCCAGGAAGGAAACGATTCAAACAGGACAGCTTGTCATGTAGTCTCAGCTTAAAGACGTTTTTACAGTGAGGAGAGTGAAGGGAACAAAGACAAAGACAAGGACAACTGTCAGGCATTTAACAGTACCACTGAGTCACACACACACACACACACACAGTTCCTTCACACATTGTAGTCGTAATTCTGTACACATGCACTATACTCACTAGTAGACAGACATGAAAGACTTGGAATATAAAAAAAGTGGCAGCATTTAAACACATATATATCTCACAACAAAACCGTCTTTTAATTATTATTTAACACATGGGCACATGGCGAACCTATAAGCAAAGAGCTGCGAGGTGGGTCTCATTGCTGCCTGACACCTTCCGAATAATCTGCAATAATCTGGGGCGTTCAGGTCAAACCAGGACTTTTGATTGTACAGAATAACAGACCACAGATATGAGAGTAAAAACTCCCTTTATTTCTTTATTTAACCCCCTGCTACACTAATGCACTTATCGCAGTGTTTCACTAGTGCTTGGATATCATGAAGGTAGGAATTCGTCTCAGTACGCAGGCCTGCATCATGTCTGAAACGCTGGCCTCCCAGGAACTCCTTTAATCGTCATTCACGGACGTAGGAGATTTTTTTTTTTTTTTAACGTTTGCACCGTTTAAACGTTTTACTGTGGCTAAGAAAAGTCTTCTGTAAATGTCAATCAGTTTTACGCCTTCATGCACCAAAAATTTCATCACAAGTCCCGGTTATACTTGACTACCCCTTGTACGAAGATATTTTTATCCTGAACCCTAGCTTGCCTCTTCCAGAAGTTTAAGAACTTGGTTTTGCTGCAGATAAATGACTATAGCAAACATCCACATTCACATCCAGACATGACATATATAATATGTACAGTATATATATATACACACACACCATGACATTCTCTATATACTGTACAAGAACTATTGAAAGACTGTGATCTGATGAGAATGGGACAGTGAGCATGCGCTAAAGTAATAAAATAAGCCGGTCTGACATGCTTTGGGAGCGGCAGGAATGGGGTCTGCAATGCAAAGCATTGTGAAATTAAAGATCTGATGAATATTTCATTATGCCATCTTGAGCTTTGCTAAATGGAACGGCTTGTTACGTCTGCACAGGGCTTTCTGCCGCTGGTTTCACCTTCTGGTCCTGCCGGCTCCTAATTACCTCTCCTCTCATCCCTGGAGCAAACCAGTGCTCATGGCGATCCAATTAATGCCTGCCACAACCTCCCGGATTTAACCTAGGGGCCAGTGGGGTAAATATGGATTAATTAGTGGCTGACCATCAGGACAAACGCCTGAAGACGTGACACTTTGAGTCAAGATGGAAAAATACCCATGATCGTATATATATATGTGTGTGTGTGCATTAATATAGTCTCCAATTTCCTTTTCCAGAAGATCTTAAATCACCTGTGTCCATGAAGTAAAAACGTCCCCAGGTGACACATGACGTATTGGTGGTACTTAGCACGTAAAGTAAGCTGTGGTATTCTAACAGAAGGATATAATAAATGTGTCAAAGCATTCGCTTATAGCACTTCATCCGTCATACGTAATAAATTATGTGAAAGGAAAGCTCTGTTTTAAGCCAATCAATGCAAAGTTTACCACATGGGCTGCTGCTCTTTGCTCTTTCGTAATGCTCTGTGTTTGTGAGACATTACCCTGAAGAAGGGCATGCACTGACCTTTAAACGACAAACATCATCTTTATTTTTATGGGGTATGTTAAAAAAAAATTTTTTATAGGATCTGTGTGATAAAATTTTGAAATAATCACTGTATCAATGTTAGTTACTATTGCATTACAGTATTTACTGTATATTTGAACTACAGGGAACCACACCCAGAGAAGGTCACTCCGACCTAGGCTTTGTGGTCGACACCGAAGTTAGAGAAGGAATTTGTTTACTTTAATGATTTGGTTTTAATTATTCGCCTCTGACTCTCTGAACATTTCCTAAAACTTTATATTCAGTCACGCATTCTATTTCATATTTTGAATTTTTAAAGGTATGATTAAACCTGTCTTGAGTTTTGGTATAGTGAGTCAGAGTCACACTGTCTGGCCAAAAAAAAAAAAAGGTTGTACACGTAAGTCAAATAATTAGCTGTGATTATAGCACACAGTGTGGTGGCACACACACGTGTGAAAATGATTCCTCATGCTTCCCAGAACCACTTTTTCACAATCTGAGTCCTGGAACATGCCCTGTACCACCAGGAAAAAAAAACACCATAGATGTGATAACCAGTACATTCAGGTCATCAGCTGACTTCATATTATTGCAATACAGTGTTGCTGAGACCAACTTACTGTAAGCAACCCCAGATCATACTGTAACACTGCCTCCAGAGGCTTGTACAGTGGACACTATGCATGATGTGTGCATCGCTTCATGCGATTCACTTTTTCCCCCTGCCCACCATCAAGCATTTCAGTGATCTCCATTCATGACTTTCTTTTACTACATTTCTGCCACAAAGTTGATGGTTCAGCACAATCCTTCCAGGTTTTGTTAATGTGTTTAATGTGGTCTTAACCCAGCTCCAGGAATTTCAAATCTTCTTACACGGTGTGAACAGGGAGCATCTCTGGAAGCTTTAGAGACATTATGGAGTGCCTGAAGCTGGTGAACCGCATTATGAATAACTATGAAAGACAGAATGTCGGAATCTCCGGGGAGATTTATTGAGACTGGGATACATCTAATGTCAGATAGAAAAGAAAGCAAACACACAGAAAGTCGGCTTTAAAGGACCTGGAAGCTGAGCAGAGAGAGATCTATAGGTGGTGCTGATGCAACTTGGGCAAGGAAATGTGTTGAGAAGAAAAAAAATGTGTGGAAGTAGCAGATGAAGCAGACATAGAGTTTAAGGCACAGAAGACAAGGATGTATTAGACATTAGGAAGGCTGGACTGAAAAAACTGCTTTAAGAGGAAGAATTAGATCTACAGCTGGCGGTAATGAAACCTGCGGGATTCAAACTGCTATTAAATAACAGAGAAGAAGAAGAAGAAGAAGAAGAACGCTGCACCGAAAGGTATCAGGTTACAGTTAAACAGTTAAACATATGATGTCATTCTTTAATTCATTGATAATTGTATTTATGTTCAAACCTCTATGGTGTAAGCAGAATAAACAATTCGCAACATGCTGTTACATCAGGTTTGTGATGGAAATGGGAAACCTACCTAGTGAATTAATAAAAATGTTTAATTATTATTATTTTTTTTAACCTGTGGCTACAAGATCAGAAAAACACACAACTTAAATGCTAACCACTAGCACATGCTAACCACTATGCCACCACAATACCTCTTTACAAGGGAAATTATATTGAATTCCAGTCCTATAATAAAAAATAATAGATTAACTTTTGACTAGACTGAAGATATTTTACTTGAAGCTATAAAAAGAAACAATTTGTGACAGTTTATGTATGCTCTTGATCTGGTTTTGTTAGAAAAAAAAAGAGAGTCAGCACAAAAGCATATCATTATTCTGACAATTTGTGCTGCCATGTCAAAAATCAAAACCAGAACAAACATTAGTGTGTATTGATAGCAAGCAGAGTATATTGATTTGTGCTTCCCTGTGGGAAAATTTTAAATGGTAAAGGGGTAAATGTACTATAACAGTACGTGTATTATGTTTCGATGCTTTATTATAGATATTTATTGAAAAATAACTGAGAGGTAGCATAGTCTGATAGAAATAAAACCCTCCATATCCAAGCTTGTCGGTGTGCGCATGCGCAGAACCGTTACTTAGCAAAAAGCGTTCAGGTGCGTTTATTGACGTCAACTTAACGGTCAATAAACGGCCGCATTTTGACGTCGACTTATTATAAGTATATTCATTTTGTTTACTTTTTTATTCAGTAACATCGTATATAGGCTACAAATGAGCATTTAGCATCGGAGAAGCGTTATGAAGGGAACCAATCCTACGTCATCAGACTGCACCAGAACCCGGAAGCTTGATGACGCGTTTATTGTGCGACGGGAAGCCGGCTTCTTGTAATTAGCTCGAAAATCATGTTTAACTCGGGATTTTAAAAACGTTAATTTAATTCTGAATGAGTGTTAAATGTAAGAAGAGTTGGTTTACATCGAAACAATCTGGACTCGGTGTATAATATATTACCAGCGCGTCGTGTTTTGATGCCTTAGACACAGAAGCGCGTTCTGTTATTTTCCGTTATTGTTGTGAGTAAATAATAATAATAATAATAATAATAAGTAACGCAGGATTCCGGGATGAGTTACGGCTACGGGAGAGGGAGAGGCCGGAGAGGAGGTGGAGGTGGAAGAGGAGGTGGAGGAGGAGGAGAGCGATGGAGCTCCGACTGGGAAGCCCGGGATGAGCAGCCTCGAGGCGGCGGAGGCCGTGGGAAACACCCGCCGCACCTGAAGGGGAGAGAGATCGGACTGTGGTACGCGAAATGGGGAGGAGTGAAGAGATCCGAGGCCGAGAGGAAGTCGGTGAGCAGCAGCTTTACTGCAGTACATTTACACTCAGGACGCTGTAAGATGGAGACTGACGTGATTATACATTCACAGGGCGCACGAGCTCTCCATGGTGTGGGGCTCGAGACAGGTGTCCGAATATTATTGGCCTCATTTAAGGATAGTTCTAGATGTTTGCACCAGGACTAACACAACCTCATCTGGTGATCCGTTTCATTCTTCACGAAACTGTTCACATTAGGGCTGTAGCTATCGACTAGTTTTGTAATCGAATATTCTACCAAAAATGTAATCGAGTAAAATCAGATAAAATGTACTTTTGCTCAATTAAACAACGAAATATATAAGAGAAACAAAAATGAATTGGTTTTCTTTTTATAAAAATCTACTTTTATTTTTTAAACGCATACAGCATTTTATCAAAAATAAACATCGTCATTATTCACAATACAAGGAAGAGCTTATACCCCTCTCTCACCTACGCGGTTTGACTCAAATCAAATCAAATAAAAATTGTATTTGTCTCATACACAGTACGATATGCAGTGGAATGCTTATACGACCGCCCGTGACCTTAAAAAAGAAAATTAACGCTTATAGATGAATAAAAAGAAATACGATAGAAAATAAATTTACCTAGGATAAAAATAGAAATATAGTGTACAAATAAGAACATTAACAATATAGCAAAATATAGAGAAAAAAATATATAAATTTGTAAAAATGTAGAAATTTTATGTAAACAGAAGAAGACTCGCGGTGAGATGCGGTGTTGGGCGCCGTGAGCCACCGCGACTGCCCGCAGACGTTCCACGAAGTTCTGAAAAGGTCCGCAAGCTTCGGAGAGGACCGACCGAAAAAATTAAACATGTCAATTTTTAACGTGTTACATTTTTGTTAATTTTACGCGTGGAAATATGGGAACATAATTGCAGCGCCAAAACTCCCAGTGAATCATGATGAACCGTTCTTCCGGCGAAACCGCTTAGGTGATATAGTGGTATTAAAGTTGACTGAGATGAATTAAGTGCATTACAGAGCCGTACATTCTTATTTTAAAAGGCTTTTCTCAAATACAAAAACTAAAAAAAAAAGTATTTCAAATGACTTTAAGTATCAAATAAAGTAAGGCACACATTAAAATAAATAATTATACAAAAACCCTAAGGTGTGGAACTAAAAGTTTCATAATCTACAGCTCAGACATAACATATAAGCCTTAATGACGATTTCTGTCGTTTTCTCTTGCTGCTTTCCTCTTCTCTCGGCTCGCTGATATTTTTATCGCTCCGTTCCATTTTGCAGCCCGAAACAGAACGCTCCGTCTCCTTCCGCTTTGTGGGTGACGTCAGCGCTTCTTCTTCGTTGATGTTTACTGGCGGCTTACATCCGGAAGCGCACTCTGTCAAAAGCGCGCTGTTAACAAATAATTGCGCAAAAACATAATACAAACATAATACATAATTTATAAAAGCTTCGAGGCAGAAGATTTTGCCTCAATCATTTTTTGTAATTAAATTACTCGAGTTACTCAAGGAATCGTTTCAGCCCTAGTTCACATTAAGTATAAATAAATAGAAATCAAGATTCAAATGTAATTGCAAAGCAGCGATGATTGGGCCCAAGCACCTGCGCTATTGCCCCCCTCCTCACAGGTTGTACTAGATAACCTGTGTGCATTTTGATCATGTTAAAACCTCCAGATGCTCCAGAAAGCCCCAGATGCTTTTTTTTTTTGTTAATGATAAATGTATTAAAGATATCAGTAAGCTTTTCTTGGATTTTGTTTGGGGAAATAAACCACATAAACTTAAAAAGGATGTGCTTTCCGGCTGTAAAACTCAAGGGGGCCTTGACTTCTTAGACTTTGCAGACACCATCAATACCTTTAGAGTTAACTGGATTAAAAGATGTCTTACACAAGAAAGCCCCAGATGCTGGAAAATAAAAGCATCTCAGTATGATGTCACTCATTGTGATGTCTCTCAATATGATGTCACTCAGGAAGTTATTAGCATAATTTTCAGCATCACCATTTGTTTAAGGCATCGCCACAGCTGAGCCGTTTGAGGTATCAGAAGTCCCTTGGCAATTTTGCATCCTCAGTGTCTTGAGATCATATGGGCCTGTTTTGGTGGCGATTGTGTAAGTCCCCTCGGAGAAGTATATCAAATTACATTCCAATCCAAAATAACTAACGTCCTGTTGAGAGCCCATGTCATGCACAACGAAGCTCAATGAGATGTAAATGTGTTCAGTGTGGATATAACAGGAGACGTGTTTAAGTTAATATGGTGTCTACTTTTGTTATTGGAGTCTCCGGTACAAAATTATTTTTGTAGGAATTTCAGTCCTGAACTATTGAGCAAGCGCCTGCAGTCACAAGTCATCAGAGCCATCACCTACTTTTGGGGACTGCAGAAAGAAGTTACCTGTAAGGTGTAATCTAGCGCAAGACATCGCCTCCTGTTTGTACAGGATTAATGATGTGCATCGTCCCTCGCTGTCCCTCCAGCTGGACTCGCTGGAACTGGTGCTGGAGAAGAGGACCTTGAACAAAGTGCTGTCCATCTCATGTCCAATACCAGTCAAACTCGGTACGGAGTTTTTGCCAAGCAGAAGAGCATATTCTTTCCGTGCTGCTTTTCGGACAGACTCAAGAAATCTTTTGATCTTTTGTTGTTTGTTTCGGTATCATGATAATATCGTATCGGGTTGTGACTGATGATTCCCATCCCCACTATCCTTGCTACTCTATGTTTGAAGTTTTCATCAGGATCAATTTAATATCCATCTATCTGATAATAATAATAACTAGAGAGGAGAAAATGTGAGCGGTGCTTGCTGTGGCAAAACTCGCGCCTCTGGGCCTTTTATAATGACGTCTTATGGGATCAGTTGCTAAGATGCCCTAAAGTGGTTTCTAGGACGTGGCTTGACAGCTTCACAATGATCCTGAGAGACTGATTGGTTGCCTGAGTAAAATGAGCCCATCCCCATGTCTCTGTGACATTGGGATCCACAGTTAGGTTTCAATGTTTCTATGGAAGTTCCCGTAGTAGGGAATGCAACTGTGAGCACTTCCTGTCAGTGGGGAGAACCTTCACCATATAATATGTCAGGAGGGGGACAATTACAAGCCTCTTCAGATGTGGTACATTTTATATTTCTACAAAATTCTTGCGCTAGAATCCGTCTAAGTTGGCCTCGATGTTAAGTGTATGGGATTTTTTGCGCGGTAAATTGCCTCCTTAGGGTCTTTGCAAGCACCATTACTAATTAGTTTTCATTATCCTCTGTTTAAAGGTTTATTAAGCTGTAACACGCTTCCGTATGAAGGCAGCCTGACTCGTGCATCCCTTCACTCGTCTTTCCATTCCTGATGAAAATGCTGTTTTGCGTAACCAAGTAATGTCTGCGCATTCTCAGAGAGCTGTGGTTCAGATGGACGAGTCGAGAGAGCAGCACATCACGCAGCTCTTAAATTCAGTCCAGAGAGAACCGTCCCGTGACTACAAGCCGTCCGTCCCACCGTACCGCCAGGTGAAGCCGGAACCAAGCGGACACAGGTGAGTTTGCTCACGCAGCCCGAATTGTACGCTCCCTAGCGAACCGAAGCCTTACAAGTGGTTTACTTCTTTCTCCAATCCTCTGAGTTCTCATCACGTTGTGTGTGTGGAAATTTTTTTTTCTTCCCAAAACCATTTCTTTGTTTAGCTGAAGTTGACGGTTCAGCACATTTCATTACGGTTTTGTTAATGTGTTGAAGGTTTCTTCAACCCAATTCCAGTCATTCCACATCTCCCCAGTTGTTTCCTCCACCAATAATTCGACCCGTCTAAATCATTTCCGCAAGAGGAAAACTGACATCAGATTGACTAGAATGTTAATACGAATGGTATCCAAAGAGCCAAGGACACCTTCCAGAGATTGAAGGTGAACTCCAAGGTCGATATACGTCAGTGTCGGATCACACCATCTGTCGCTGTTGAGCAGAAGTGGACTTAATGGAAAAACCACCCTGCAGGACTCCATTGTTAAAGGGCAAATCATATAAAAAAAACAAATGTCAGACTGGAAGTTGCCGTAATGCATATTGACAGTGCACAATGCTTCTGGGGGAACGTCCTTTGGATTGACGAAGCAGGAGATTTTTGGTGAGATCTGTCAGCTGAATGCACAAAAAATAAAAAATCACAAAGAAGCTTGAAGGAGGAGGAGGAGGAACCGGCTCGATTATGTTCCTGCTGCAGCTTTGCCGAGTCTGGCACGAGGTGTCCTGTTCAGGGTACAATAAAATTTCAAGGCATCCTTGAGTGAAACGTGCTCCCCTCTGTCAGAGAGCTCAGGCTTCTCAAGTGGCCTCCTATAAGCCCTGATCTAATTCATGTGAAGAACCGTGTGGAGAAGGCGAACTTCAAACCTGAAACTGATGGAGCAGTTCGATCATGACGAGAGTGGGATGTAGACTACCTGTTGTCTCACTGAGAGCTACAGAAATCACTTGATTACAGTGACCTCCTCAGAATGTTGTGCAACAAATCATTAGGTTACAGCTCCCTTCATTTGTGTCTGTGTTTTTTATTATTGTTTTTTTATTTTATTTTATTGAATTTGTTGAATCACAATCTAAACTCAATATGTTTCCAGTAACGTTCCTTATATTATTATTCACTATTACTTTTTATCAGATTCAAATTATTTTAGCGGCTGTTGTGTGTTGTTCTTCCTTCGTCCACGTGAGTATTTAATAAATATGTTTGCTTTGCTTTGAACCGTCATGACGTGCAAATCAGAGCAGATTAAATAAATCGGGAATCGAACAACGCGGCTTGTGATGTGAGCGCAGCCTTCGTCATAACGACCACTCTGAAGACTCCTGGTCTAGAAATAGCAAGTTTATTAAGGCAGAAGTCTGTACGTCTGGAGGGGTGTTGAAACTTTTGCACATGCTCCAATAAGTGTTTCAGGCGTATAACTTCTGCATGTAACCGTAATGTTGTTTAATAAATAAACAGTCGTCCCCATTGGCGTCCCCATGTTTTCAGGACATAATGTAAGTGCAAACTAATCCACGTCAGGATTGGTAACAGTACCTCTTCTGCACCACCCTACTCCGTTGTTGATTATTTTCCTATAACCGCACACCCCCAAGTGTGTTATTCCTCACCACATTACTAATTATACTCGATTACGTGCTTTCTTTGTAACTCTTAGCTACTTCGATGGCGACGAGCCTCCAGAAGAGCCTCCAGAACAGCCGCGGAAAACGGTGAAAGTGGCTAAAATGGAGTCGGTGAAGGTGAAGGAAGAGGAGCCGGAGATAAAGACGGAGGTGAAGGAGCAGTGCACGGAGCGAGATCTGGAATACCTGATGCAGGAGATCGAGCGGAAGCCTTCGCTGGATGAAGAGCTGAAAAGCGACCTCAAGAGCAAAAGACAGAATCCAAAATACCTGGACATGCTGGTGAGAGACGGAGTGAGAGGGGGGTCATTTATTATTTCTGTCACATCGTCTCGTCATACGCTGAAGAATAATTTATAAACCGCGTTTGACCTTCTGTCGTCTTTATCGTTCCAGAGATTTCGAGAGAAGCTGCCTTCTTACGGCATGAGAGAGGTAACGTGGATAAACTAATCTGTGTTGGATTAAGTAATAGTGCGTGAGAGGGAGTGCTGTTGAGATGAATATCAGTACGGCTGTAATGTGGTTGTGACAGATGGGCGGGTGGATGGACAGAAAGAATGAAGGGAAGGAATGGAGGGAAAAATTAAGAGGAGGGAGGAAAGGAAAGACTGATTGTAGGTAAGGAAGGGAAGAAAAGAACAGGGGGAAGGAAGAAGTGGGAATGACAATGGAGGGAATGAGAGAACAGAAGGTAGGGAGAGAATGAAAGGAAGGAAGAAAATAAAGGAGGAAAGAAATGGAGAGATGGAAAGAACAGAGGTCAGGAAGGTAGGGTGGGATGGAAGGAAGGAACGAATGGTAGAAAGGTAGGGAAGGAAGTAATGGAGGGATGGAAAGAACAGTGGGAAGGAAGGTGAGGAAGGAAAAAATGAAAGGTGGAGAAGGAAAGAGTGAACGAAGGGAAGGAAGGTGGGGAAGGAAAAAAATGAAGCACGGGTGGGAAAGAAAGATCAAAGGAAAGGGGCAAGGAACGAATGAGGGGAAGACAGGGAAGGTGATGGAAAGAATGTACGAAAGAACATTAAATGATGATTTTAAAGATAATTGAAAGAGCCAATTATGAGGAGTGTACTAGAGTTTTGTGTGTGTGTGTGTGCGCGTGCGCAGGAGCTGGTGGAGCTGATCCAGACCAACCGCGTGGTGGTAGTGAGCGGAGAAACCGGCTGTGGGAAGACCACGCAGGTGCCGCAGTTCATCCTGGACGACTACGTGGAGCGTGGCGCGGGCTCCCTCTGCAGGGTGGCGTGCACACAGCCGCGCCGCATCAGCGCCATATCCGTGCGTGAGACTCGCCTGACGCTTCAGTGACGACGTGGTCGCGGTCGCCGTTCGACGTTAACACTGTAATGTGTGCGCAGGTGGCCGAGAGGGTGGCGGCGGAGAGGGCGGAGTCCGTCGGAGAGGGGAAGTCCTGCGGATATCAGATCCGTCTGCAGAGGTGACGACCTGAGGCCGGCTTCAGTCAGAATCCAGAAACTGATGTTTAGTCCCAGCTCGGGGCTCATGGTGTAGATTTAATCAGCTGTTAAATAGAAAAAGCAGAGAGAGAAAGCGAGAGATAGAGTAAGAGGAAGGCAATGAAAGACAGTAAGAGAGAGTGAGAAAGTGAAAGACAGGGAGAGAGAGACAGAGAAAGAGACAGAAGGTAAAAAAACAGTTAGCGAGATAAAGTGAAGGACAGAGAGAGAGAGAGCGAGAGAAAGTGAGACAGAATGAGACGGAGAGAGAGAAAGTGAGACGGAGAGAGAGAGAGAAAGTGAGACAGAATGAGACAGAGAGAAAGTGAGACAGAATGAGACAAGGAGAGAAAGTGAGACAGAATGAGACAGAGAGAAAGTGAGACAGAATGAGACTGAGACATAAAGCAAGACAAGGAGAGAATAAGAGAGAAAGTAAGAAACTGACAGTGCAACACAAAGTGAGCAAGAGAATGAGAGAAGGTAGCGAGAAAGCAGTAGAGAGCAAGAGAGAGTGAGAGAGAAAGTGAAAGTATAGAGAGAGAAAGACAGATAGAAAGTAAGAGAATTAGAGAAAGAGAAAGTAAAAGGCAGAGAGAGAGAGAGAAAGTGAAAGATTGAGAGAGGGAAAGTAAAAGACAAAAGGCACCTTTAATAATCTTGATCCTTATGGGAAAAACGACAGTAAGACAGAGAGAATGAGACAGAGTTAGAAAGCAAGAGAATGAGAAAAAGAGAAAGTGACAGAACGAGAGAAAATGGAAGACTAAGCAAGAGACTAAGAGAAAGATAAAAAGTGAGAAACTGAGAAAACAAGTGAAATAGAAAGGAAGAGAATGAGAGACAACAAAGAGAAAGCACTAGAGAGACAGAGCTGAAAGGGATGAAGAAAAGAGAGAGATATAAAGTGAGATAGTGAGGGAAAGAAAGTGGAAGATGGATGGCAAGAGAGTGAGAGAAGATGGAGAGAAAGCACTAGAATACTAGAGAAAGTGAAAGACAGTAAGAGACAGAAAGGCTGGGAGATGGAAGACAAGAGAATGAGAGAAAGAGGTAGAAATTGAGAAACCGAAAGACAGTAAGAGCTTGAAAGTGAAAAACAGTAACAGACGAAAAGGAAAGGGAGTGAGACAGAGTAAGAGCTAATGAGGAGAAAGAAAAAGTAACAGAACAAGAGAAATGGTGAGACAGAAAGCAGGAGGCTGAGAGAGATGGAGAGAGAGAGAGAAAGTAAAAGAGCAAGAGAATGAGAGATGATGGGAGAAAACAGTAGAAAGCATGAGGCAGGGTAAGAGAGACAGACTGTGAGAGATTAGGGGAGAAAGAGAAAGTGAAAGGCATGAAGAGAGAGAGAAAGCGAAAGACTGAGAGAAAAAGCGAAAGACACAAAGAGAAAGCGAAAGATGGAGTGAGAGAGATAGAAAGCAAGAAAACGAGAGAAAGAAAGTGACCGAACAAGAGAAAAGGCGAGACAGACAGCAAGAGAGAAATAAGAGAAACTTGTTGAGAAAAACAAGTGAGAAACTGAGCGTGAAAGAGAGATAGATAGCAGGAGAATGAGACGATCGAGAGAAAGCAAGAGTAAAATAAAGTGGGAAAGTAGGACAGAGAGTAAGACAGATAGAAACAAGAGAATGAGAAAAAGAGAGAAAGAAAGGGGACAGAACAAGAGAACTGGTGAGAGAGAAAGCCAAAAAGCGAGAAACTGAAAGTGCGAGAGAAAAAGTGAGAGACGGAGAACAAACCAGAGAGGAAGACGGAGAGAGAGAGAGAGAGAGAGAGAGAGAGAGAGAAACAGGACACAGTTTAATGAAGCACTTGAAGTGTTTCTGGAGCGTCGCTGCTGCAGGAGATGAGAACTGATATACAGTGTAGAACACCGGAATGAAAGGTGCAGTACAGCACTGCGGAGAGAGAGAGAGAGTGTGTGTGTGTGTGTGTGTGTGTGTGTGTGTGTGTGTGTGTGTGTGTGTGTGTGTACATAATTCCTCCTGAAACTCCTTGACTTTAGGGAAGTGTGTTTTGTTCCCTGCAGTGTTCTGTTTCCTCTTTATTAAAATGCTGGTGTTCTTCCTCAGACCTGCTGTGAGGAGAGTGAAGATTGAGTAGAAGAATAAATGAGTGCAGTGTGATCTGATCTCGTGTCCTCACTCCATCCTCTCCTCACACCTTACACAGTTCACCTCCTGTAATAACGTTACCCTCGTTTAACCTGCAGCACGAACAGACCGGACGCCGTGTGATGTGACCGTGTGTTGTATCGATGAAGCCTTTTAATAAAACGTTTTTGTGTGTGTTTTTTATTTATCCCCCCCTTCTCGCTTTACGTCACGACGCCGTCTCTGCGCTCATCCTCCGGGCGCTGCTATCCAGCCGGTTGCCACGGAAACAAGGCTCGGTGCTGTATTGTACGACGGGAATTATTCTTCAGTGGCTGCGCTCGGACCCGTAAGTGTTGTTCCGTCTGCGAAACTTATTTACATCAGCCTACCACGTGTCTGTCGCAGATTAGATTACGATTGTTAAAACACACACACACACGCAGCCATGTAAGAGTAAATAATGGCTCTGATAAAACACACACAGCCACGAACACTGGAATTAACTGTCTGTAGAGATACCTTGAGGTTTCTTATCACACACACACACACACGAACACACTCCTATAATGCTCTTCCTATGCCTCAGGTGTTTGTCCAGCATCAGTCACCTGGTTCTAGACGAGATCCACGAGCGCAGCCTGCACTCAGACGTCCTCCTGAACATCGTGAAGGACCTCCTGACCCACAGAGACGACCTCAAGATAGTGCTCATGAGCGCCACCATGAACGCCGACAAGTTCAGCAAGTACTTCGGTGAGAACTATACTCTGCATATAGATGGTTAACCTAGTTACCATGGAAACACATGGGCACAAAGTGTGGTACAAACCTCATTCACCACTGGTTAGGAAAATATACAGTGGCTTGCAAAAGTATTCGGCCCCCTTGAACTTTTCCACATTTTGTCACATTACAGCCACAAACATGAA
>JAQMYK010000037.1:5284858-5294910 GCA_030014345.1 Clarias buthupogon
ATACTCTGGCGTGTGGATTTCGTTTGGGGTTAATACTCTGGCGTGCGGATTTCGTTTGGGGTTAATACTCTGGCGTGAGGATTTTGTTTGGGGTTAATACTCTGGTGTGTGGATTTTGTTTGGGGTTAATACTCTGGCGTGTGGATTTTGTTTGGGGTTAATACTCTAGCTAAAGCATCTGTATTCATGTGCTACACCAGCGCTGTCACGCTCCCACAAAGCACAGACGAACCCAGACAAGGTGGCGCTGTTTGACAGGTTAAGTTCACATGCGAGTTCAGCGCGTCTCTGAGGAACTTCAGCCCCACAGTTAGCATGTGATGAGTGTGACAGGACGTCATTGTGAAATAGCGACGCTCCCGTCTGACACGCCGCCTCCGGTCTCGCCTCTTTGCCGCTCTCTGGTTGGCAGGTTCTCCGACAGCACCGTCGACGCCCTGGAGATGATGGACGAGGACGACAAGATCAACCTGGAGCTGATCGTAGCGCTCATCCGCCACATCGTGCTGAACGAAGACGTGAGTGTGTGTGTGTGTGTTTATGTGGCTTTTAACAGTGTGTCTGTCTGGGATAGAGCAGGAATGTGTGTGTGTGTGTGTGTGTGTGTGTGTATGTGTGTGTGTGATGGATTTTTGCAGCACTGAGGCAGATGGCACAGCTTTAAGCACTAATAAAGCACAAACATTGGCATGAGATGGGTGTTAATCAGCCGCTTTAACAGATGCTCTGTCGTCCTTTCTGCTCTCTCTCTCTCTCTCTCTCTCTCTCTCCTCATGTCTTCTCTCCTTTCTTCATTTTGACTTACCTCATGCTTCCCTCACCTTTACTTTACCTTTTTCTCATTTCACTCATTATCCGTTTCTCTCCTCTCTTTTCCTCTCTTTTTTTCTTCCTTTCCTCTTTTCTCTTCCTTGTCTCATCTTGGGTCTTTCTTTTTCTTTCCTCTCTGCTTTCCTCTTTTTGACTTGTTTTTCCTTTTTTTTTCTCGAATTATATCTTTCTCCACTAATCTCCTCTTCTCTCCTGTCTTTGACTCATGTCTTTATTGTCTCTGCTCTGCTTCTTTTCTCTCCTCTTCTCGACTCATGTCGACCCTCTTCTTTTTTCTTTTCCACTCTTCTTTCTTCATATCTCTGCAGTTCTTTTTTTTTCTCCTCTTTTCTTCTTGACTGCACTTGACTCTATTTCTTTCCTCTCCTTTTTCTCCTCTACTCTTCTTTTTTTTTTTCCTTTGACTCTTCTCTTCTTCTCTTCTCTCGTTCTGTTCTCTTCTCGTCTCTTCTCTCTGCTCTCCTCCTTTCTCTTCACTTCTCTTTTTGACTTATCTCTTCTTCTCCTCATCTCATCTGGTCTCCAGCACATTTTATGATCTTCAGAATTTCTTCACGTTGCCTGATGCATTAAACAGTGTAAGCTAACAGAATTGTAATGAGCTGACGACCAGCTGCTTTGTATAAATGAGTCTGTGGTAAATAATGCATATCTATTAGTAAAATCATGCCTGGTGTTTATAACTGTGTGTCTAACTTGGAGGCTGCAGGTTTATACAGGGACTCGTATTTCCTGACTGAAATACACACACACACACACCCAGCATCTAGACATCCTCCTAATTGCGTTATAAGGATGATTCGTCCGGTGCGTGGGAACGCCGGAGCGGGCTCGTAATCGAAACACAAACGCAGGCACGCACGCCGGTGTTCCGCACCGCGAGGACGTCTTCAGAGCGCTGCCCCTGGCTGTTTACCTTCTGATGTTTGCAGCGGAACCTTAATGATGCGCTTTTTTGTTCCTGTTCTGTGAAATGCAAAAGAACAAAGAGTCGGTATTCGAGCTTAACGCTGACGTTAAGTAAGAAAAAAGACACACAGGGAAGGCGAGACGAACCGGTCCGCTTTGGATCGCAGTGGTCTCACTAACGCTGCTAACGACCGGGTGGGGACGAGGGCCTGTGTGGGGACGAGGTCGTCTGAATCAGAGCTCATTTACAGGCAGGATATCTGCTTAAAGGGATCGTCTGGGGAGGGGGAATAGATTTTCAGACGTCTGTCTGCTCGTATTTATAGATTTTAGTCAGCTATAAGGCAAGAAGTTTATCCCCCCCCCCCCCAAAAAAAACATTCTATATTATTGAGCTTCACCTGATGCGTCTTTTGTTTTTTTTATTTATTTATTTATTCCCCCCCCCCAGATTTCTGTCTAGTCCAGTCGATTCATTTCTTTTCACCAGTCAGGTGACTAACATGTGAAGCACAGACTGTATAAGAGCCAGACACACCCTCTCTGACATTTTCTTTTGAGGGTCGACTCTGGACGCCGTCTCATCGGCATCTTGGCAGGAGCTGACTCCGCCTTAACCCCGGTTAATCCATAAATGGGCAAATGGGAGCCTGTCTTTTGGTCGGAGAGACACGCCTACTTATTGGCCACACCCCTCATCTATAACTTTGCATAACTTTCTGGTTTAATATAATTTTAACTGACAAGTTTGATAAAAATTCACCCCTGTATAGTCGTCATGAATGGGAAATGTAGCTATTGAGACCAAAAGTGTTTTTTTGTTTGTTTGTTTGTTTTGTTTTGTTTGTTTTTGTTTGTTTTTTTGTACCAGACTGCAAATGTTTATTTCTGTTGTAAAGTTGGGCATTTTAACATGGGATCTATGTGGATTTACTCACTTTTGGAGCCTAGTGGTCATTTGAGGAACTGCACATTTTGGACAACTGTAACTATTAAATCCCAAATCGTTTTTCAAATGATTTATTACATTTATAATAGAGATGCACCGATCGATCTGGCTGTGATCGATTCTGTGCCGAGTGTACCAGCTCCTGAGCGCTGCAACATTTTTATGCTGTTAAAAAGCTTCCAATCTGTCTTTTTCTCCAAACCTCGCCAGCAAATTAGTCTTGATGCCCCATTGCGCGCACACACACACACACACATACACCAGTCTCAAAACGATATGTGCGCTAATCAGTCGCGTTAGATCCTGCGTGCGTCCACATGCTTACAAACGCTCAAAACACGCTTAAGATTTTGGAGACATTCCAGGCGGTAAAATTTACTTTCCTTATAATCCCACAGGTGGCGCTCTCTAACATATAACTTAAGGTAACTTACAGTATAACTAATGTCATAAAGAACGGACTACATTTAATTACTCATGTTAAATAAAGCTGAGGTTCAAAACTTTCAAATTGTAGCAAAATCTGAAAAAAATTTATATCAAATTGGGATATCCATAAAATATTTATAATTTATTTATAAAGATATTTATAAAATTACTATTTTTAATAAATACAACTAATTATTAATCGAATCAGCAGCTAGGTTTCATGGTAGTACGTTCTCACTTGATGACTGATGCTTTCCAAACCTAATAATGAAAAATTGTATAGTTTGTGGTGTTTGTTTGTTTATTTCTTCCTTTATTTGTTGTATGTGAGGCCGAACAATCCCTTTAAGAACCGTTAAACTCGCGGGTCAGAACCTTGCAGTTGTGAGACACTAATAACAGAGATGATGAGTGAAATTTCCTTGACCCTTATTAACGCAAGTGAGGCAACAGAGGAGGATCGGAGAGAAAACTAAGACTGACAAGCAGAGAGAGAGAGAGAGACACGATGTGGAAGCAGAGCGAGAGCTGATTGGCCGCGACAGCACTCTGACACGCTGAGATGCACTCCATCTGTCAGGAGGCAGGCGTGATGATTGGTTAATTAAAAGTCAGGGCCGTGACATGACACGGGGGATCAGGAATCATTTACTGTAATGTTTGTTGGTTTTTTTTCCACATATGTGCTGAAGATTTTATCATACCAGCATGTAATACTCTCTCTCTCTCTCTCTCTCTTTTCCACATTATAATCACTTTTTCTTAATTATCATTAATTACCTGAACTCATAATAATAATGTAACTCATCACAATAATATTGTGTTTTTCCTAAACAATGATCTCATTGATATTTCTCACTTTGTGCGAGTGTTCCTCTCCATTTAAATATTTGATAAAGTCACCAGGCTGCTAAATAAAGGATCCGAGCAGATCTTTACACGAACGCTTATCACTAACGCCAGCGGGTGTTGCTCGCGAAAAAGCTATTTGTCTCTTGTTTAGCGCTTAACACAACTACAGTGTGTAATGAGTCCCAGACGGGCGTCTGGTGAGAAATGGAGGCAATCAGGTCTCCCCTTGTTTCTGGCTATCGGGAGCCCCGGGCTGTAGGAGGAATGCTCGTTAGCGATCACCTTACTCACAGTTTATACTGATCACAATGAGCTCATGCGCTTTACTGATCGAATGCAAAAAAGCAGCAGAGGTTTAGATTCTCTTAGTGACGTGAAGGATACACTCGCTAGCCACTTTAATAGAAACACTTCTACCACGTCTTAGTGACCGACAGTTGCATAGATTTATTTATTTCCTGTTCGGTTTTCCACTGTAGTCTCTGATCCCTGTTCTGCCCTTGTAGCTTCATAATTAAACATGATTTGTGCTTTTTTGCTCTCTGTGTGTCCATTTTCCTTCGACTTGTCTTGTTAATCTCAAGTCGTCTCCGCCTGCTTATTGCATGTTGTTTGCACCAGTCCGTCTAGAGACTGCTGCGCATGATAAAGTCTGGAGAAAACGTCCCCATTCTCATATACAGAATAGGTACATTATTAGTGTCTCCCTTCTGAGTTTCGGGAAAATGTCCCCATTCCCAGGTTCTGGGGAAACGTCCCCATTCCCAGATATAGAATAGGGACATGGTTATTAGTGTCTCCATTCTGAGTTTTGGGAAAATGTCCCCATTCCCAGGTTCTGGGGAAACGTCCCCATTCCCAGATATAGAATAGGGACATGGTTATTAGTTTTTCCATTCTGAGATTTGGGAAACGTCCCCATTCTTAGATTCGGAAAAATGTCCCCATTCCCAGATATAGAATAGGGACATGGTTATTAGTGGCTCCATTCTGAGTTTCGGGAAAATGTCCCCCTTCTGAGTTTCGGGAAAATGTCCCCATTCCCAGGTTCTGGGGAAACGTCGCCATTCTCAGATATAGAATAGGGACATGGTTATTAGTGTCTCCATTCTGAGTTTCGGGAAAATGTCCCCATTCTGAGATTTGGGAAACGTCCCCATTCTTCAATTCGGAAAAATTTACCCATTCTCAGATACAGAATAGTGACATGGTTATTAGTGTCTCCATTCTGAGATTTGGAAAATGTCCCCCTTCTGAGTTTCGGGAAAATGTCCCCATTCCCAGGTTCTGGGAAAACGTCGTCATTCTCAGATATAGAATAGGGACATGGTTATTAGTTTTTCCATTCTGAGTTTCGGGAAAATGTCCCCATTCTGAGATTTGGGAAACGTCCCCATTCTTAGATTCGGAAAAATGTCCCCATTCCCAGATATAGCATAGGGACATGGTTATTAGTGGCTCCATTCTGAGTTTCGGGAAAATGTCCCCATTCTGAGATTTGGGAAACGTCCCCATTCTGAGATTCGGAAAAATGTCCCCATTCTCAGATACAGAATAGGGACATGGTTATTAGTGGCTCCATTCTGAGTTTCGGGAAAATGTCCCCATTCTGAGATTTGGAAAATGTCCCCCTTCTGAGTTTTGGGAAAATGTCCCCCTTCTGAGTTTCGGGAAAATGTCCCCATTCCCAGGTTCTGGGGAAACGTCGCCATTCTCAGATATAGAATAGGGACATGGTTATTAGTGTCTGCATTCTGAGTTTCGGGAAAATGTTCCCATTCTGATGTACACAGTAACTGAAGCTTAAATTTACCCCCTGCTTTTCGGTGATCAGTGGAACATCTAGAACATCTACATACAGTATGTGTGGTTGTACACTCATGAGGACCACTCATTGTGTTGATTTTTTTTATTTTTTATTTTTTTGTTTTGTCTTGTTTGTGTTCGAAGGACGGCGCCATCCTGGTTTTCCTGCCTGGCTGGGACAACATCAGCAGCCTGAATGACCTCCTGATAGCGGACCAGATGTTTAAATCTGGTAAGATGCCCCACTTTAGCTCCTCCCACTTTTATCCGTAGAGCTGTGCTGCTTTAGTGGATGATAAAGGATGTATGTTTTCTATGTAATAAATACGCTCTGCAGTGTCGTTCTCCTCACTGTCCTGCCCATGTCTTTGGCTAAATTTTTTTTTTTTTTAAACCTCACTGAAGTCATCAGGGCTTTCTGCTAGTGAAGAACAGACGTTATTGATGTACAATAAAGCCACAGCAACTGAGCAGTGACCTCAGAACAAACTGTTATCCTTTTGGGGATTTTCTTCCCCTCCTCCACCTCCTATCACTTACACATCAGACATCTGATCAGACACCAGACCATCCTGTCTTCGTTCTACTCGTTACTTCTAACTATATCATGTTAATGTTAAGCTAATGTTGTTTAATTTAATGTGATTTTCTTGATCACCTTAGATAAGTTCGTGATCATTCCACTGCACTCACTGATGCCCACGGTCAACCAGACGCAGGTAAGAGCTCCATCTCTCCGTCTCTTATTCGTTAGTAGATTATACGAGGGTGAGTCAAAAATGAGCCGCACTCGGGTGGTTATATTAAAGCTTCTGTAAGGATGGTGAAAGGTGTTTTTTAAAGAGAATCATTACTAGTGATTCATCACTACGAGCCCGAGAGTAAACTGCAGAGTACGGAACAGAAACATCCTCAAGAAAAAGTTAAAAAGTCGACCATCAGCCGGAAAATTCATCAGTGCTGACAAGGGCTAGGGATTCTTAAGGGCCAGAAGTATTGGAACATTATCAGGAAAAAGGTTAAAAAATCAACAGCGCTCGTTACAGTGAGACGTTTATTGAAGAGCTGAAGCCTAAACTTCGGATTAAACCACAGAGGACTGATATCCGAGCGTGTCGCGATCTCGCATGATGATGCACATTGTCCAAGCACTTCTGTCCACACTGGAAAAACCTGTAGGTGTTAAAGCATCCTCCCTAGGTTATAGTCCTCACCTTGATCTGTCGGACTCTCACCCGTTTGGTCCCCTGAAAGCAGCCCAACGAGGACAAAGATTCACTTGTGATGAAGACGTGAAGACAGCGGCGCATTCGTCGTGCTCGTAATGAGGGAATATGAAAGCCTGTTGAAAGATGGAAATGTATTGAAAAGCCAAAGACATTATGTTGAATATTTATGTATTTGTCTTTTTCTAAAAGTTAATTAAAATAAATTCAGCAGCCAGAGTGCGGAGATTTGACTCGCCCTCGTACGTCGTTCATACCAAGTGCTTGTTTTAATTCAAATGAATGCGCAGAACAACAATACTTTTGATGTTTTTAAATTTTATTTCTTATATACCCTATATACTCACTGAACCGAGATTTTCTATTATTATTTATTTATTTATTTATTTATTTTTCCCCTAACTAAATTTCTCACCAGTTTACGGTATTCCTTTTTTTTTTTTTTTTTTCCCCTTCAGTTTTTAATAATGTCTCATAACCCGATTTCAGTCATTTTTATATTTTTTTTCATGCTTGATTCAGGGACAGTGTAACCTGTAGTCGTTAGAAATGTTTTTGACTACAGCGCATGAGGCAAGCGATTATAATCATCAGGCACTTTTTAATTGGTTGGGGGTGTACTCCGCCTGCTCACACACACACACGCACACACATGCACGTCACGGCTCAGTAAAGCACTTTGGGATAATTTATGGCATTTGCTACATTGTCCAATACGGTTATTATGTTATACTGGAGCGCTGATTAATCGCACTGTTCCTAATCAGGTTTTTAAAAGGCCACCTCCTGGAGTGCGGAAGATCGTGATTGCAACAAACATAGCAGAAACCAGGTGCGTGTGTGTGTGTGTGTTGGCTGCTTTTTCTCACTTTGCCTTGCCTTACTATTAGATTTTGATTTATCCAGCCTAACAGGAACACAGTTTGACACCATTGCCACATTTTGCTTAATTACCCCAGTGTCCCGGCTTCTCCTGGCAAGAACTGTCAGTGTTTAGGTTCGGAAAGGAACAGCCTGAGCTTTTAGTTCGCCCTAATTAATACTCCGCACACACACACATTCTCTTTAACAGGCTTCAGTAGGTTTAGTTGTAAGAAGAGTGTTTTTATTTCTGAGAACTTTTAGTAACTTCAGAGTCGTGCCAGTAACGTCTGCTAGTTTAGTGCTCATGGTAATGAAACAAGAAACAATTAGATCTTCATATAGTTATTCCAATAGATGTTATAATATTGCTGTATATACCAAACTATATTGGTGGCCATTTCATCTGTCTGTCTGAGTCAAAAATGATCCGCACTCTGGCTGTAGAATTTATTCAATCAACTTTTAGAAAAGACAAATGCATAATTTTTCCACATATCTTTCCCGCTTTTCAATACACTTTGTTCATCTGTCAACAAGCTCTCATATACCTTCAATAGAAATGTTTACGGCTGAGCTGTGAGTCACGGATGCGCCGCTGTCTTCACGTCTTCATCAGAAGTGAATCTTCGTCCTCGTAGGGCTGCTTTCCGGGGACCAAACAGGTGAAAGTCTGATGGAGCGAGATCAGGACTATAGGGACCATCAGGACCATTTAACACCTCTAAAAAAAAAGATTTTGCAGAGTGTCGATAGTGTGTGGATCAGTGTTGGGGGACTAATTACATTACAAAATTACTGTCTTTAAAAAGTAATCAGTTACATTACGGTGTTACTTTCTGATAAAAGTAACTAGTTCGAGTACTTTTCCATTGCAGAAAATGAAAACTCCTTTGTGATTCCTCATGCATGTTGTTTTAGTCAAGACCTTTATAAATATTCTACCATCATCACTCGGCGAAGCTTGGTCCATAACCTGTTAACTACTAATACCCCTATCTCACCTACTAATACCCCTATCTCACCTACGCGGTGGCCGTAAGTTCAGTTCATCATGATTCACCGCGAGTTTTGGCGCTGCGATTAGGTTTCCGTCCTCATATAGTCAAACCGCACAGGTGAGATAGGGGTATAACAGCAGGAATAACAGGGGGGGCGGGTTATCGGGGGCGGGGCTTGTAGGACGACTTTCTCTCACACACACACACACACACACACACACACACCCTCTAAGGGATTGGGAATGACTGCTGTCTTCAGCTAGTCTAGCTCTTCATTAAGCGTCTCACTGTAACGAGCGCTGTTGATCGTTGAACATTTTTCTTGGCGTTCCAATACTTCTGGCCCTCGAGATGAGAATCTCGGGAAACTACAGGAAACAGTTACAGACGATCTGATGTAACATGTTCGGGACCTGCACAGAGCAGAGACAGGAGTGTTGAACGTTACCATAAACAGAGTGCAGATCATGTTTGACTCAGACCTCAAATCTATCTATCGCTTTTCCTTTTTCTCTTGTATCATGTGTGTGATCTGTATTAACTCTTTCCTTCTGTCCCGGTCAGTATCACGATAGACGACGTGGTGTACGTGATCGATGGGGGGAAGATTAAGGAAACTCACTTCGACACACAGAACAACATCAGTACGATGACGGCCGAGTGGGTGAGCCTCGCCAACGCCAAGCAGAGAAAGGGGCGAGCCGGCAGGTACACACTGCTCCTTCTCATTCATTCTCTCTCTCTCTCTCTCTCTCGTTCTCTCTCGTTCTCTCTCGTTCTCTACTAAATTGGGCTTTTTTCATCTCTTTTCAATTCACATTCCCGCCTCCTATTTCTCTCTTTTTTATTTATTTATTTATTTATTTTTTTAAAGAGTAATTGCTCTGCCGTCAGACCGTAGACTGGAGAGCCTGGGAATGCAAATGTGTTCCATGTCATTTTCCAAACCCTGTTTTAAAAAAAACTATTTATTGTATTATTTATTGCTTCTGATTTCACTTTTTCTATTTTATTTCACCAGAACGAATCTTAATTGGGTTTCACCCAAAAAAATCATGCTGCAAAACGATGGAAATGTGACCCGTTTATAGTTTTAGAGCTGATTTGAATAATGTGTGTGTGTATGTGTGTGTATGTGTGTGTATGTGTGTGTATGTGTGTGTATGTGTGTGTATGTGTGTGTATGTG
>JAQMYK010000037.1:5305587-5315708 GCA_030014345.1 Clarias buthupogon
CATCAATATTAACAACAATAACAACAATTATCTGAACCTTTCTCTCTCTTTTTGTGCTGTATTTCTCTCTGTCTATTCCACTTTTTCTTTCTTTATATCTCACTGTCTTTCTCTTTTTCTTGGCATGTCTCTGGGTATTTAACTTTAATTCACCAAGCTCTCTCTCTCTCTCTCTCTCTCTCTCTCTCTCTCTCTCTCTCTCTCTCTCTCTATCTCTCTCTCTCTCTCTCTCACTTTCTCTGTCTGTCCATCTCTTGCGCTCTCTTTTTAATTTTCTCTTTCTCTCTCTGTCTCACACCATTTCTCTCCTCTTGCTCTGTCTCTCATTGTCTCTTGCTTTCTCTCTCTGATCATCTCTCAGCCTCTCTCTCTCTTTGTTTTTGTTTCTCTCCCTCTTATTCTGTTTCTCTTTTTCTTGCTCCTTCTGACTGTCTGCTTACTTTCTCTGTCTTACTCTCTGTCTGTCGGTCTCTCGCTCTCTTTATTGGCATGAGTACATTACCAGTGTAGATGATGATGATAATAATAATGATAATAATAATAATAATAGTATGAATAACATTAACAGGTGTAGTGCAGTAAGATGCGATATGGATTCATTTATATAAATAACATAATTAAAAAAATTAGAATAGTGTTATGATTTGTTCAGATTGGATGTGATAAGTGATTTCCTCTCTCTCTCTTTTGCACTCTTTCTTGATGTCACTCTCATGGTCAATCTCTTCTCCATCTCTCTCTCTTTCTCCCTGAGGACATCTTTCAGTGGAAAATATAATATCCTCTCTTCCTGGCTTTTTTTTTTTTTTTTTTATTGTTTAAAGCCACCCAGGGTTTCAGAGAAAGCAAAAGACAATGTTGCGAGGTCCGGGTTTCTTTCAGCTTTAGACTCAGAAATGGAGCCAGGAGAATGCAGCAGGTCATTCTGTCCAGAGCTCAGAGAGAGAGACGTGAGTGAGGGTAAATTAGAGAGACAGAGAGGTTATTACAGAGACTGGAAGGAGATTGAGAATCGGAGACAGGCGAGTGAAAAGTGATTTAGATGGCAGGAAAGAAAGGCGTGAAATGACAGCTGAGTGATGCCACAGGAGGGAGATATTAGAAGAATGAACTGCAGGGAAGAAAAACGATGTGAGAGAAGGAGAATATCATTTGGAGACCAGGGAGAACTCGACAGCGCGTGCCAGGTAAAGTCTGATGGATCAGTAATTTGCAGAGCTTTAAAATGCTTCATCAGAAAAGCTGGAATAGTTTTTGCAGACTTGCATGGATTACTGACGCGTCTAAGAAACACGTCTCACTGCCTTTATGTTCCTTCACGTTTGTAAAGACAGCCAGCTTTACCTCTGACTGTTACAGAGCCCTGGCACTGAAGGTGTCCAAAGGTCTCCTCACAGGAAACTTAGCAACTCCTCCATATCAACAGTTTTTATGGAGCATCCACCATACAAGTCCCTGGGAGGGATGGGAGTCCTGGATGGGAATGGTGGATGTGAATCCTGTTGCTAAAGAAACAATAACGTATTTGAAGAAAACCCTTGATGTCAGAGTCGTGGATCGGTTTTGGTCCGGTCCTTGGATGTTGAGGAGTCTGATGTCTTGGGGGAGGAGTTGCACTGTGAGCCCATCTGACCCTTGTATGCTTGGGTGAATTTTTCCAGACGACAGGCAGGAGAGTAAAAAGTGTGTCTGCGGGTGCTTATGGTCCGTCTACAAATGCTGGTGGCTTTGGGTATACAGCATATGGGGTAAATGATGGTGGCAGTCAAGAAAGACCTTGACGTTCTCTCAGCCATCCTCGCTATCCATAGCAGGGACTTGCGAACCGAGATGGAGCAATTCCAAAGCCAGGCAGCTTGGTTTGGTAGTCCTTCTGTAGAATGTCAGGTTGAGTGATGGGAGTCCTGTGATCTTCCAAAGCCAACCTCCATCTCTTTGGTTTGGTCCAGACACCTCCTCCATGAACGCTGACTCGTT
The DNA here is from genome assembly GCA_030014345.1 of Clarias buthupogon. Classification (NCBI taxonomy): domain Eukaryota; kingdom Metazoa; phylum Chordata; class Actinopteri; order Siluriformes; family Clariidae; genus Clarias; species Clarias buthupogon. Next base: position 5,307,565 of record JAQMYK010000037.1, read on the forward strand.
GTTGTTGAGACCCTCATGGTGCACAGCTCTGGGGGAGAGAAAGTAGAGGATCTAGCTGCAGGAGGAGGCATTCAGGTCTAGCAGCCTCAACTGTCGAGTCAGGTGCTGAGAAACGATTGTGTCAAAGGCTTGTGTGGTGAACTGATGTCTATGAAAAGCATCTGAACATACTTCCAGGTCCTGAGCGGGGCTTGGATGAGGGCCAGATATATGGTGGTTGGACTATCAGGCAGTTGGGACTTAAGCTACACGGAGACCTGTGAGGGGGCAACAGGGTCTTGTGGTGCCTCATGATAAGCCTCTCAAAGCACTTCCTGATGGTGGGTCGAAGCACTTCCTGAGAGTGATAGGGTGGTAGTCATTGGTGCAGGAGACTTTTTAACGGTGGTGGCCTTGAAGCCAGTCTGCAATTCCTGTGATTACCCTGCTGGGAATGTCGTCTGATCAGGCAGGGTTGCCTCTTTTTCCTCTTTTCCCATCAGCTGTCGTCACTGTGGAAAGGGGTGGTCTTCTTACTTACCACCATGCCATTCTGCTCCTTGAATCGAAAGTAGAAGTTGTTTAGGACATCTGGAAGGGAGGCATCATTGACTCAGACATGTGATGTAGTTCTGTAGTTGGTCGTGGCCTGGATGCTCTGCCAGATGTCCTGGAAGTGGTTTTTGATTTTTTGGGTGGGGGTATGTACATGCTTTGGCTCTCTGATGGCCGGGGCCAGTTTGTCTCTCTCACTGTTCTTAAGGTTGCCTTGTCACCTGCTCCCAAAGTGGAGTCTTGGATCCTCAGGAAGTGGTTGTCTTGGAGACAGTGACATCATCACCGATACCCTGTATTTTTCCGAGTAGTGGATAAGTGGTGTAGTGGTGTAGGGATTTTATGGTATAGTTGTTTAGGGGTGCAGTAGAGTTGTGAGTGTGTGGTGGTTATTTGGTGGTGCAGTGGATTTGTGGTTTAGTTATGTGGTGGTGTAGAGCTGTGGGTATGTGGTGGTGTAGTGGTCTAGTTGTTTGGCGGTCTAGTTGTGTGATGGTGTCGTGGTTAAGTAGTGTGGTGGTTAAGTTTTGTGGTGATTTGGTAGTGTAGTGGTCTAGTTGTGTGGTGGTTTAGTGGTTTGGTGGTTCTGTGGTGTAGTTATCTGTCGGTGTAGTGGTCTAGTTGTTTGGCGGTCTAGTTGTGTGGTGGTTAAGTGGTGCGGTGGTTTTGTGGTGTAGTTATGTAGTGGTGTAGAACTGTGGGTATGTGGTGGTGTTGTGGTATAGTTGTTTGGCGGTCTAGTTGTGTGATGGTCTAGTTGTTTGGTGGTGTGGTGGTTAGGTTTTGTTGTGGTTTAGTGGTGCGGTGGTTTTGTGGTGTAGTTTTGTGGTGGTGTAGAGCTGTGGGTATGTGGTGGTGTAGTAGTCTAGTTGTTTGGTGGTGTGGTGGTTAAGTTTTGTTGTGGTTTAGTGGTGCGGTGGTTTTGTGGTGTGGTGTAGTTGTCTAGTTTGGTGGTCTAGTTGTGTGATGGTGTGGTGGTTAAGTGGTGTTGTGGTTTAGTGGTGTAGTCATGTGGTGGTGTAGAGCTGTGGGTATGTGGTGGTATAGTGGTCTAGTTGTTTTCCGGTCTAGTTGTGTGATGGTGTGGTGGTCTAGTGTGGTTTAGTGGTGCGATGGTGTTAGTGGTGTAGTCATGTGGTGGTGTAGAGCTGTGGGTATGTGGTGGTGTAGTTGTTTGGCGGTCTAGTTGTGTGATGGTGTGGTGGTTTAGTGGTGTGGTGGTTTAGTGGTGTAGTTGTGTAGTGGTTTAGTGGTCACACCCATTCTTTCCCCCCCTATGGAGCGCTGCTGGATGTTGATTCCTCCAGACACTTCACACACACACAATTATTTCACACACAGTGAGTGGATTGATAGAAACTGAATTGCACACATACTCCAGCTTCCAGCTCGTCCTGTTCATTCTTATTTTACACACATATTCACACACACACCCCTCTGTGTGTGATCTTTCTGTAAATGTGTCAGAAAGAGTCTGAGTTCCAGCCTGAGTCTACATTACATTCAGAAATTACAATTGATCTCTCTCTCTCTCTCTCTCTCTCTCTCTCTCTCTCTCTCTCTCGCTTTCTTACCTTTCATGCTCTCTTTCTTTCTCTTAACTAAATTCTTTTTTTTTTTGTCTTTTTCTCCCTTCATCTCAAAATAGATAAACATCCTGATTCACCTCTGGTTTCCTTTTAACACATACACACACACACACACACACACACCTCCCTCTCTCTCTTTTAAATTATTTATCCATTCCTGTTTCTCTTTCCCTCTTCATGTCTACTTCACTCTTTGACGTCTTTCCTTTTCTCTTTCTCCTTTTCTTTCTGTATTGCTTTTTAACTCCCTCTCCCCGTCTTTCTCTCTCTCTGTGTTTGTAGATTTTTCTGTACGACTGTACGGAGGTGTCTCCGTTCTCGCTCCTCTTCTTCGGTGGCGACATCTCCATCCAGAAGGACCAGGAGCAGGAGACGATCGCAGTGGACGAATGGATCGTCTTCCAGTCTCCCGCTCGCATCGCTCACCTGGTCAAGGTCAGTGCAGTACACACATATTGTACACACTTACAAATGAAAACAAAAGGACCGACGTTTATTCAGAAAGCGCTTGTGAATATAATGAAGTTTTTACTGCACACGTCCTCCAGCAACTTCATAAATCGGAGGATCCGCCAGGTCCCGTTTAGCTGTCGCCATAGAAACAACAACGTATTAGAAAGAGTGCATTGATACAAAAGCAAGGACGTGTTACAGAAAACAAATCAACACGGCGTGAAGAATCAGAACGGGGACTTGAACAGCGCTGTGACGTAAACGGGCTACTTCCTGTTACCTGCGATGTAAAAAAAAAAAAAAAGAAAGGAAGATCCACATAGGCGCACATGTTTTTCAGCGTTTCTATTTCAGACCCCAAAATCTTTACACCGATGAATACACACCATCGCTAACGTCACTAACACCTGTATTTAACAGCGTGTGTGTGTGTAAATCCGCCATGTCCACACAAGCTCATGCTGGTTTTGATTTATGCCCCCATTAGCTTCTCAGCAACACGACTTTGACACATGCGGCGCTTTCAAACTCCAGCCAAAGTCAGACGTGCGTCCCAGCCAAATAGACTCCGCCTGTAAACAAGGAGAGCGTGCTTTCTACGCTTCATCGCAGTTGACATTCAGGTCTAGAAAAAAAGAGAAAAAAAATCGCTCATAAAAGTTTTTCCCCCGTCCACTTCATCTTGCTCGTGGTTTCCCTCAAGCATGTTTTATTCAGCGCCGCGTCTTCAGCCGCGCCTGTCTTTCCTGTCCGTTGGAGACGCACTCGGCTTGTAGTTCCCAGTTTCCGCGAAACGCCTTCAGGTTAAAGTTAAGAGATCGAGGCTTCAGTCTGGTTTACCATTCAGGTTTTGTGATCCGAGATTTTAATCGTTTTTCAGAACCTGAAGAAGGAACTCGATCTGCTGCTGGAGGAGAAAATCAAGCGGCCGCGCCCGGTGGACTGGAACGACCGCGCCTCCAAAGACTGCGCCGTCATCTCCGCCATCGTCGACCTCATCACCACGCAGGAGAGCGCCGCGTCCCCGCAAGAGCCGTACAGGAGCAGCCACCAGCACTGGGACTAAGAGCCGAACGCTCACGGCTAACACACACACACGGCTGCTTTAAAGGTGCAATGAGTGCTTTTGTCTCTTTAAATAAATTGTGAAGAGTGGGAAATAAACAAAAATAAATAAATAATGATCAGTTCGAGCAAGCCGATTAAACTGATCTCCGTCTGAGCAGATCTCATGGTTTCCATAGCAACAACACGGGACTAGAACGTATTATGTCATTTGTTGCTGGAAGGAGTCTCCAGTGCCAGAGGTTTGAAAAAGTCTGAGATAAATATGGCTTTACAGTAATGTTCTTATTATTTGTTTTTGTTACATATCGAGTGCGTTGTGATGTCACACTCTCTACCATTGACGTGCTTATTGCACCTTTAACTTGAGTATCTCATCTGTAACGTCCCATCAGATCCCTACTCTATACGCTGCCCATTTTCCCCCCATATTTTTTTATTGTTAAATTTGCCTTTGTTTTTTTTTCCGCATAAATCATTAAAGGTGCTGTTTAAAGTGCCATCAGTGCAGCGTAACGCAGAATCTCTCTCTCACACACACACACACACACACAACACCAGAGCAAGTGCAACAAACCCGGACCTTTATGGAATATATTTGTTTTGTAGATGAGTTACAGGATCATACACAGGTTGAAGTATTAACAGTATTAGATTTTACGAAATCATTCATATACACGTCTCCTCAAAGAGCACCAGTTCAAATCTGAAAACAAAAAGCACCTCATTTCAAGCGTTCCTTCATTTAAAAAAAGAAATCATTTTATTTTTGTTTATTTTTTTTCCCTTGTGACAAATCTCCGAGCCAGCGTCACAAAAAATGTCAAATCCGTGTAATTTTCCAGTTTCGTAACTGCGGCGCTGAAGTGCAGCGTTTGATCTTTAGGAAGATAAAAGCCGTTATGTAAGTATGATGATTTATACACCATGCGGCTCCTGACCGTTTATGCAAATCGCCGTTGGTTAAGTACAACCACTCCAGCCTTTTAGACGGTGAGTGAATATGCATTTATATATATTTATAGTTTAAAAAATACAAACCGTTCCTGAGCCCTGAACTCTTTCCTTTTACGTATTTACACTTTGCGTTTATACAGACGAGAAGTTAAAAACATTTCCTGCTCATCCTGTTGCATCCTGTAAAATCTCATAATTTACACGATAAAAGTCTCTCGTAGAGTCGGCCTTGTTTGCGGGAGTCCGTGCCGGTGTGAAAGCTCGGGTGTTGAAGATCCACGTGGTTGGAAAGCTCCTTCTGATTGTCCTCAGTGCGTTGTGAAAGTATTTACCCCCCCCCCCCCATTGAACAATTCCACAGTGTGTATCGTTACACCCTGAAAGTGATTTGTGTCAAGAATCGACATAATTTAACCCCAAAACAAATTTAAAAAAAAAACTTTAGTTGAGTGCAAATTAATCTCTCATGCAGTATTATGTACAGATACAAAACATACTCGGGCGCGTCAGCGTCGCTGTGAAACCCCAAAGTTTAGCTCGTTTCTTAATACAGAAGCATTAGCACATTTTTGACAGGATTAATTACTGCCCCCTAGTGGATCTTTCATTTCAAATAATTCATCATCATCAGGCCTGTAGGCCTCACACGCCCCTGGGTTCTTTAAACATTCCTCCTGGAACCCGAATGCATCCTCAAGTTCTTCTTCCAAGAACCAGTCTTGTCAGTCAAAGTCCTAAAAAAATAAAAATAAAAAATAAGAGCTCCATGATGTCCCAGTGCTCTGTAACCGCACCCGGTGCTGCTCCTCACTCCCGCAGTCTCTCTGCAAATGGTTCGTGTGTGTGTTTATGGAGGAAGCGTAGCGGCTTCCGCTCACACGTTGGTCTCCAGGCCCTGGAGGCGGTCCATCCTCTGCATGTTCTTCTCAATGGTGGCCTGGCACGTGATTGGCTGAGCACACTCGGCGAGGAACCAGCCTCTCTCTCCGTCCCGTAATCGCTTTCCCTCGTACCAACCTGAAAGGAAGTACAGTCGTCAGCTCGTCCACGAGGTGTCACACACACGATACATGCTGAATACGACTGGTGCGTTGTTTTACAGATGCAAAGATTTGCATTGATATTTATATATTTTTATATGCAAAATTAGCATTTTAGTCCTGTGTACAAACAACAAACGTAAGGGGGGGCTTATTTTATTAGCAGCGCGGGCTTTATCAAGCCAATTAGATTTTTCCCCTAATGTGACCTCATATGAGAAAAAAAAACAGTTTTTACTTGATCAGCTCTGCTGTTCGCAGTAGGGGCGTGGCTTAGCAATAGCTCATTTACATAAACACTGAAATGGTGAGTTTGAAGCAGGAGTGAAAAAAAAAAAAACATTTGATACATAAAGAAAAGCAGTATCTTTCAGTTTGAGAATTAACACACACTTACTTTGCGAGACCTGTGTTAACTTGCGGGATTTTTAAAGTCAGTCATAAACAGCTAGGAAGGTCATAAGTAGTAGAGTTGGGGGAGCAAAATCTATTTCGTATCATGATTCTTTTGACTTTTTTATTTATATATTTTTGCAATTTCATATTGTTTGCATATGAGGTGGAGAGAATGTTGCAGTTCCTCTATAATCCTACAGGTGGTGCACTCTAAACTATTTACACTTTAGCAGTAAGAGCAAAATACTTGCTTAGTTCGTTTAGAATTGTAACAATGTGGATTTTTTTTTTTTTTCATCAAATCAAATTTGTGATATACTCGCCGTACAAATTAAATCAGGAAAGCTCTCAAAACCATTTTAAACAGAGAGAGGGGGGGGGGGGGGAACCGCACGCTTATTCTGCTTTCAAGTGTGTGTTGTATATTTAATGTGTATTTAAAGATTCAGAGAGCTTTTGATGGACTATTCTTAGCTCTCCGTGGCCTTTCAACATGAAAGCCGGCCAACGAGTGTCCTCACCGGGTGCGATCACCTGACCCTCAACCCGGGAACATCAAACACACAGAGCTCAGAGCTCGCATCGCACACATTACACGCCAGGCCCGGGGTTAAAGGGCACGACACGGGGACGGACAGAGGTCAGACAGGTACGGAGGATATATTTACTGCATGACCATATAACACTTTCCTTAAAAAAAAATAATAATAATTTAAGAATATTATACAAAGATAGAAGGAAGTTAAAAAAATGTCAATAAAATGCTGACCGTCGTCTGCTGTCTGTGAGACGATCACGACGTCTGCTACCTGCAGCGAGAGTTCATCAGGCTGCCGAGCCGTGTACGTACGAATCACCTCCACCTGCATGGAATCTGACACACACACACACACACACACACACACACACAGAGCATGAAAACAGTGAACACTTGACCTTTTTCTTCAAGCAAGATCATCTGTTGATATGAAGAGCAGGTGCACTGCAGCTCACGACCAGCAGGAGGTGCTGTTTCTCTAAGCAGGTTTTCTCTAATCTACTGTAAGAGTCTGATGACTTTCATCACCCCCCTGATTGAACTTCTCAAAGTTGAAAGAGGTTCGATTTTGTGAAATCGAAATTTTATGTAAAAATGAAATGAAATCTGATCCTGAAACATTTGACAAAAACTCACCTGTTCTGTCCGCGTTCCTCTTCTCACTGTTCGTGTGTCCGAGTGCGCTGATCCAGCGAGCGCGCTCATTACTGCAGAGACACAGAGAGACAACATGATGCCTCACTTTTCACTCCTACAAGCTGCTCCTACAGATTTTATTTATTTGCTATTTTTTTGTGGTTTGTGTCCCGTTACCAACAGACGTCATTTTCCATGTGTGTGTTGTGTATCTCCTGTTTAATCCACCCATCTGTAGAAATTTCTATTAGACTTTATTCAACACATCCACCCGAGACCCTGCATGGACTCAATGCCAAATTCTCACAGCAACAACACACACCAAAAACAACACACACACACCAACACCAACAACACACACACATACTACCACCACACATACCAACAACAACACACACCACCAACAACACACACACACACACACCACCAACAACACACACACCACCAACAACACACACACCAACAACAACACACACCAACAACAACAACACACACCAACAACAACAACACACACCACCAACACACATACCAACAACACACACACACACACATACCAACAACACACACACACACACATACCAACAACACACACACACACCAACAACACACACACACACCAACAACACACACACACCAACAACACACACACACACCAACAACACACACACACACCAACAACACACACACACCAGCAACACACACCACCAGCAACACACACCATCAACAACACACACCATCAACAACACACACCACCTACAACACACACCACCAACACACATACCACCACCAACACCACACACCACCAACAACAACACACACACACCAACACCAACAACACCACACACACACCACCAACAACACACACACCACCAACAACACACACACCACCAACAACACACACACACACACATACCACCACCAACACCACACATACCA
>JAQMYK010000037.1:5432016-5444946 GCA_030014345.1 Clarias buthupogon
ACAACACAAAACAACACAATGTAACATAACACAATATAACACAAGACAATGTAACACAACACAACGTAACACAAGACCATGTAACACAACACAACATAACACAAGACAATGTAACACAACACAAAACAACACAACGTAGCATAACACAAGACAATGTAACACAACACAAAACAACACAACGTAACATAACACAAGACAATGTAACACAACACAACATAACACAAGACAATGTAACACAACATAACACAAAACAACACAATGTAACACAACATAACAAAAAACAACACAATGTAACACAACACAACATAAGACAATGTAACACAACATAACACAAAACAACACAACATTAACACAACACAACACAATATAAAACAACACAACGCAACACAACAAAATACAGCATAATACAACACAACACAATAAAACATAATACAACAGAACACAAGACAAAATAACACAACCTAATGTAATATAACACAACATAAGAATGACAGACTTGCAACACTGTATTTTAAAATAAAATTTAAACAGAAGAAGCAGTGAATCACTGAACACAACATCAAAGTGTACAATATTAGACTTCATTACACACAATACGATATGGCACAGGACCACAAAAGCAGAGTTAAATGCCATTACAGTGCAAAACACACACACACACACACACACACACACACACACACACACACACACACACAATAAAAACAAACCAGACCACAGAATGACTGCACACACAAAAGACAGCATAGAACAACACACACACACACACACACACACAACACACCACCTCCGTACAACATGATGAGAAAATTCCCCAAAGACCTCACACACAATGTGTACAACACACACCCTACTCCAAACACTCCCTATCATCACAACTCGCATGCTGAATTCACCCTGAAAGAATGTGCAGCTGAGGCTGTGTAGATGTGTGTGTGTGTGTGTGTGTGTGTGTGTGTGTGTGGCGTCTTGCCGAACCAACCCATAACACCAATAAATAAACGTGTTATGAGGCTTCCAAGCACAGAACAAGCCAAATGCAACCCTTCAAAACACAACTACACAACTTTTTTTTGTTTTGATTTTTGCTTTTTATTCCTCTCGTGCATTCATGTTACATTTTATTCATGTTTAAAGTAATTTGTTATTAAAAGCATTTGTGTTGACTCTCTTTCACTCGTGCTCTATACCATTTTTCCTGTACAGGGTCGCTGTGATCCAGGAGCCTATCCCAGGGGCACGAGGCGGGGTACACCCTGAACAGGGTGCCAATCCACCACAGGCAACACACACACACACACACACACTCATTCACACACTACAGGCAAGTTGGGAACACCAGTTCGCCTAACCTGCATTTCTTGGGACTGTGGAGTAACCAGAGGAAGCCCACCAAGCATGGGGAGAACATGCGCACAGACCCCGAGGTGGGAATCGAACCCTCAACCCAGATGGTAATTTGAAGGCAGTAATAAACTGTCTGGCCAGGAATTTATTATTTTTTTAAAATAAAATATACTGTCCAACATCATACAAAAATCACACAGTAGAAATCAGGGGTTGTTTACTAGTGAAAGTAAGGGCATTCTGATGGTCGCGGGTTCGATTCCCGCCTCGGCTCTTCTGTGTGCACAGATTTTGCATGTTCTCCCCGTGCTTGATGGGTTTCCTCCATGTACTCCGGTTTCCTCCAACAGTCCAAAAACATGCAGATTAGGTGAACGCACGTCGGAACGTAAACCGGACGTCCCACCATGGTCTTAAAGCGGTAATCACCATACAATGGTCACCAACGGTCCCTATTTGTCCTACAGAGGTTCCTAGATGAATGGATGGATGGATGGATGGATGTCTATAAGAAGTTAGTGAGAATTTATTTCAGAAAAAGAAGACTTCAGTTTGCTAGAAAGCATAAAGATTTTGTAGACTTTTGTAGAAATGGACAAAGGTCATGTGGTCTAATGAGTCCAGATTGAGCCTATTCCAGAGCGACGGGCGTGTCAGGGTAAGAAGGGAAGCGCATGACGCGATCGTGCATAGCGGCCGCTGTACAAGCGGTGTTACGATCTGGAATGTGATGACATCATCACTCCTCCTATGTACAGTATGTATTCTATCCTTATAGGTTCCGTGTTTCTCCTTCACACATCTCATCTCGCTCGACGCTGATTATTTGTGTGTGTTGGTGGGGGGGAGGGGGGGGGGGGGTCGGTCTTTTTTAACAAAACCATCTTTTGTACAAAGTTCCTCTCGAGTTCTTATTGCACCCTCGAGTGATCAGACCCGGCTCGACGTCAGAGGAATGGAATCATGCTGTCAGATCGGAGAGGGGGAAAAAAAAAAACAGGATCTCAGTGCAGTAGAAATGCATTACCCCATGATTCTCCCAGCGCATCTGTTACCCTCGTGTAGATTATATTTCAAATGCAATCATGAACACGTGCATGATATTCTTTCTTCGATTTTTAATTAAACCTTTTCTTCTGCTTTAGTTTTTTTATTATTTGTTTCCTTGTCATTTTCTAATTAAATTAAATCATTTCTTTAACGTTTCTCTCAGGAGTCCAAAATAATGCACTGCCAAGAAAGTCCCTACTGTCATCCAGGAAGAAACAAATAAACAAATAAATAAATAAGCCGCCGTGTCGTGGTTGTTCCAGCTGGTCATGTCGATCAGGGCTTCCGCCAAGCTTCCTAAAGAAATCTTTGTTCTTTGCCAACTTCCTGCCACGAAAGCATCTCGGAATGAGTTCTGATCACCGTGATGAAAGACGGTCTGGATTTTATAACAAAAATCCAGTTTGAGCTCCGGTCCAAACCAGCTGATCCGCTTGGAGACGTTTCGTAATGTGTGATTTGCGCTCAGAGCGAATTACGTAATTATTGCTTCTGCTTTTTAAAGCAGCGATTTCTGTAATTACACTCAGAACGAAAGTTCGTCTAACTTGCACTTCCTGCCAAAAACCGAGATCAGTGTGGAATATGTAGGGGTAGAAATAATTGGAACATGATGTACCTTGGAAAAACGTCATATTCTGAGCTGGAAATGCTTCAAAATGCGCACATTTGTTATCTTTTTTTTTTTCTTTTTTAGATATTTGAAATCATTTATTTAAAAAGAATAGTTTGGTTCTTTTTTACGCCGTGATCTGATGCATGTTTGGGGATTAGTCTTGCACTGGCGCTAGGACGAGCATGAGAAGCTTATAGCTTAAACAGTTTAACATCTGACATTCGCCTTAAATTGTTCCTCTTGCAGAGGATTTCTTTCTAGGAACCTACTAGTCCTACTAGGGACCGTGGAGACCAGTCATGACTATTGTATTTCGATTCCCACCTTGGGGTCTGTGTGCATGGAGTTCGCATGTTCTCCCCGTGCTTGGTGGGTTTCCTCCGGGTTCTCCGGTTTCCTCCCACAATCCAAAGACCCGCACATTAGGCTAATTGGTGTTCCCAAATTTCCCATAGTATGTGTGTGTGTGTGCCCTGTGATGAATTGGCACCCTATCCAGGATGTTCGACACAAAGAAACGACCCGTCAGCTGTCAAAAAATCATGGAAAAAATTCAGCATTCTGCGCATCACATTCAGCATTTATTGCCGATTTTTGGTCATCGATCCAAATATATCGGCAACTTAAAACACACAACATGTTTAATTCACTTCCTTTAGCTGAGTCGACTCAGAGTTTCACCAGGATAAAGAACCGAGTCGAGGCGGAGAACACACTCGAACTGATGTAGACGCACCCTTAGGCATCATGATGCTCAAACCGGTTACGGATCTGCTTAGTTGCTAATTGTATTAACCTTGTAACCAGGTTTCTCCTACTTTGCAAAAACATGCCAGAAAGTGCTGGTGTGTGTGTGTGTGATCCGGATAAATTGCTCACTGAATACGAATAAATGAATGAATTCCACGCAGCAAACATGCTTTAGCTCAATGAAACCATTTGAAACGAGTGAGAAATCATGTCCATTTCGGGTTCGGCTGAAATGTTTCACAGAGCCGCTGGGAGGTAATGGACTCCTGGGCTACATCCCAAACCACACACACACACACACACATAATAAACACAGCGGCGATTCAATCCTCCTATTTGTCTCTTTAAACACTGGTTAAAAGTAAACGAGTTGTTTTGCAGCTTGAGCGTGTTATTAATAAGATTACTGATCATCTGGCGTTCTGCATGGTGTGTGTGTGTGTGTGTGTGTGTGTGTGTCTGGAAGGAAGTGTGAGGGTGGGAGTCAGTGTGTACTGTAACCTACAATTACACACGCTAATGCGTGTTGGCGTGTGTGAAAGGTTGCCATGGTAACTAGCCGAAGCGAACCTCTGGAATTCTCCTTCGCATGCTGTCTGCTCGGCGTCTCGTCTCGTCCTCCTCCCTCTGTTCTGTCAAAGCGAAATCGGAAGCAGGAGAGACAGAGACAGAGAGAGATTGATTGATACTGTCTGGCTCTCTGACACACTCTGCTTCACAAAGTAATGATCTCGAATCAGCTTAAACTTGACATGATTAAGATATTAAGGGGGCGTGATAGCGCGTAGGTTAACACCTGCTCAATTATTTATCCTTCAAACCTCTCATTCAATACAATCATCATCCTTGAAATTCCTACACTGGATCACTAGTGACCCTTGAGCTTCTTCTCCTTATCCATGCTTTTTTCCCCCTGTTTTGCCTCCATCCAGGATCCACCGTAGTCCAACTAGGATCTCGTGGTGCCCATTGTATTTATTCACATTTTTATAACCGTGGTAGGATCTCTGGTCAACATTTACACCCACATTCACACACTGCAGGCAATTTGGGAACGCCAATTAGCCTAATCTGCATCAAAATAGCCATTTTTCAGCGTTATACTGTCTCGCTTCAAACTATAATCATTTAAAAAATGCAATTCATATTTCTTTATTCGAGTATTGATACTAAAATTGTTGTAGAAGTGTATGACCTGTCAAAATTCTTGCTTGAAATAAAAAGAGATGTTTTTTTTTGGTAAAAGCTTAAAAAGCAAAACATCTGTAGTGTCCGTAACCATGTCAAATTCATGTTGCGATATCTACGGAAAACAAAAGCAAAAAAAAAACATTCACACACTCATCTGCGCCTGCATGCACTCATTTACTCATGTACTGTAATCTGAACTCGGGATCGAACAAGGAACCTTGAAATCGCAATAAATAGTTATCCAAGAAACATGTATCTGTAAATATAAACAATATTTCATTAGTATCCTTTAAAACCTGCATGGAGTCGAAAAGACGTCTCGATCGATCCATGCCTGCTTGATCAAGTACAGAAATTTGTCACAGAAGTTTACAATCCACATGAGAATTCCTGCATTTTTAGGAATTTTTCCACGAAAGCAAACACCACGGCTTGAGAAAGTTCAAATCCTGCCACATATTTGTTCCATCTCTTAACTAAAGCAGCTGATTCTAATCAGCACAGCCAGAGTTTATTAGTGACATCACCTGTTTTGTGCACAGGTAGAACTACAGGGTGGGCCATTCATGCTTTTTATTTGTGCTTGGTTTTAAAGTAACTTTATTCTTTCATGAGTTATTGTAACTTATTATTAATTATTATTAACGTATTATTAACTTATTATTATTATTATTAGTTATTGTTAGTTAACTGTAGCATGGGAGATGGGTAGTCGTAGGGTGTCTGGCATTGAAATCTGCTGCAATGACCCGGTGACTGCGTTCACCAGACATCAACACAATTTCTATCCGCTCCTCACATGTTAACCTCTGCGACATGTCAATGGCTATAAACAAAGAGAAACTTGTAAATAACTCATGAAAGAATAAATTTACGTTAAAACCAAGCACACCATTGTTTTTCATGTGAAATTCCCAATAAGTTTGATATGTCACATGACCTTCTTCCTATTGAAAAAAAACTAAAGTTGGATCCAAAATGGCCGACTTCAAAATGGCCACCATGGTCACCACCCATCTTGAAAAGTTTTCCCCCTCACATATACTAATGTGCCACAAAGAGGAAGTTAATATCACCAACCGTTCCCATTTTATTAAGGTGTATCCATATAAATGGCCCAGCCTGCAGGTCACCTGGTCTGATCACACGTCCTCTTGGTGAGCCTGGTGCTCTTCTCAGACCAGGCAGCGCTGCTTCCCGTGCTCTCAGGATGCTCTCGGTGGAGCAGGTGGAGCATCTTAGAAGGCACTTAAACCATTTAATGTGGAAAAAAACTAGTTGGTATGGAGCTTCTTCATCAGGGTGTTAATGTGACAGGACGGTGACGTCCTGCGTGACCATCAAGGGAGAAGAAACTGTCCATTATGTGCACTAGGACCCACTTCAGCCTCCTATCAACTCCTTTGTTTATTATTAAATATTAATATTATTATTATGGAAGAGGGGGTACTTTGAATTCATGGTTCAGCATAAAAGATCATTTAAAATTAAAATGTTACTAGGAATGCAATCATCCTTCCATGCCACGGCTATGCTGGAAAAATTGCCCCTGCTCTCTGGTGGGCGGAGCAACCTCTCTCTCTCTCTCTCTCTGTTATGTCTAAACATATTTATTCATCTATCCATGAGTCTATCCTCTGTCCTGCTTATCCTGGTTTGGGCCGTAAGGAGCATGAAGGCTATCCCAATGAACTTAGGGTGCAAGGTGGGGTACATCCTGGATGAGGCGAAGGGTACACACACACACACACACACACACACACATACAGACTGGAGGAAAGTTTCAAACCGCCATTCATGAAGATGCGAGTTAACTGCTGAGCCACATGCGTTGAACGAATAAAGTATCAGTTTCGGGTCGTTCTCCAGCATCAGCTTTACATTTATTCTGATTTTCGAGCAGCGATTATGTGACGTTATCACAAGATTATATAACTGAACAAAGTTGATATCCTCTCTCTCTCTCTCTCTCTCTCTCTCGGTCACCAAGAACTCTGTGACTCTCACAGACACTTCATAATCAGCTAACAGAATGAAAAGCCTTGACATTTTTCACACACACACACACACACACACACACACGCACAGATCAGTGAAAGCGTGAGTGTTCGCATTTTAACATCAGTGCAGAGACGTGGGTGGCTGATAGCAGCGCCGTCAATTATACTGTTCATCACTTCTTACTCTCAGACACAGAGAGAGAGAGAGAGAGAGAGAGAAGCCAGTACAGATAAGAACAATATTATACCACAGTTATGTGCACACACACACATACACACACACACACTGAGATGAAAGAGGCTACAAATAGTCATTCCCTCCAAAAATGTACTGAGCTCGTTATGGAGGAAACTGGAAAAGCGTCTGCGCCGACACTGGAGACTCCTTTTGTGAATATTTATTAAACATGCTGTAAAATAAACGTCTCGTTTAAGGCACTTGCAAAACACTTTTTTTCCCAGACTGGCTTTAGGGGCCTTGTTTAAGAGCCCAGCAGGGGTTGGAACTCACACCCTTCCAGTTCAATGCCTTAATCACTGAGCTGGTGGGAGCGTGTAGAGGTCGTGAAAATATTGCATAACACATGTACCACCTTTTAATAATGAGTCAATTCATTCATTTATGCTTTTTTTTTCAGCTCAGTCCCGACAGCGCTGCACATTCGCACATCTGTCGCTCATTAGAAATGCAGTGACATAACGCGATGCACACCGAACAGGATGAGAAGTTCGCTGTATAGTGAAAGTATCTGTCATGTGTGCAACTGTACTGGAAGCCTCTGTATAATTTTCCGCTCGTGCTCGTTTCAACCCCTCCAGCAGCGTTCGTACGCCGGGCAGCCGACTGTGTCCAGCATGTGTTCTCAGCTTAATTACAGCTCGTCTCGACGACCTCAGACGCTCGCCGTTAGCCCGCGCCGAACGGCCAACGGCACACCCGCTGAAGAGCGGTCATCAGAATGTCGTTAAAAGGACATTAGCGTCCCGGCATCTCATATCCGAGAAATCTGATCGAGGTTTATAGTAACAGCCCGCAGAGGACGAACTGTTCCTAATGTGTAACTTTAGCTCTGGTGTTAGCTTCGTCGCAAGTTGTGCTACTGAGAATAGCTCGAAGGAGAAGAGAGTCAGAGGGTAGGTATAGCATAATGCTGTGTTTATGCTAACTCGGAAATGGGAAGCGGGAGATTATGTAGGAATTACGTCTTTTTCCATCTGAGTGTTTAAGATTTGAAGTAGGAAAGAACACGAACAACCGGTTGCCAAGCTAGCATCAGCAAACAAACACCAGTATGCTACAATGGCTTAGTGGTTAGTATCGGTCCGGGTTCGATTTCCGCCCACAGTCAAAAGATATGCAGATTAGGCTAATTAGCATTTCTAAATTGTCTGTAGTGTGTGAACGAGTGTGTGAATGTTGACCCGAGGTTCTACCATGGTCGTGAAATGGGAATAAGTACATTGGTGATCACCAGTCGCCTTAGCAGTCCCCAGCTGGACGACAGAGGTTTCTAGATGGGAGGATGGTTGGACCACAATGCTAGCACTACTCACTCACTCACTCACTCACCGTCTATACCACTTAATCCTGTATATCGGGCCTGGAGCCTATCCCAAGAGACTTAGGGAATGAGGTGGGGTACACCCTGGATGCAGTGCCAATCTATTGCAGGGCACACACACTCATTCACACTCTGGTCAATTTGGTAACGCCAATTAGCTTAATCTAATAATCTATGTAAATGCTAAAAATATTTTTAATTTGGACTGTGGGATGAAACCAGAGTACCCTAGGGCCAGGGGTAGCTCAGTGGTTAAGGCATTGGACTACAGTTCAGAAGATCCCAGGTTCAAAACCCCACAACCACCAAGTTACCACTGTTGGGCCCTTGAGCAAGGCCCTTAACCCTCAACTGTTCAGATGTATAATGAGATAAAAATGTAAGTCGCTCTGGATAAGAGAATCTGCAAAATGCCTAAATGTAAATGTACCCGAAGGAAATCCACCAGACACAGGGGGAACCAAACGCGGACCCTGGAGGTGCAAGGTGACAGTGCTAACCATTACAGTACACCAGTGCTGCCCATGTTAGCATTAACCAACTGCTAATATTATCTTGATAATTAGCATCGTTTGTCAAACACCAGAATGCCAGCGTTACCTGTTACCGTTGCTAGCATTGTCTCACAGTTGTTAGCTTTAATCGTCTTGCGACAGGACGCTAGGATTACTTAACAAGAATTAGTGGGTAGATAGCAGTATGCTAATTTTACGCAACAGACGTGACAGAACTAAGTTTATGTCATGAGATCAGACAGTGTGTGTGTGTGTGTGTGTGAGATTGTTAGCTGATCCATACCCCAGGCATTTTTAGGAGTGTATGCTCTTATGAGACGTGATTCCTCAAAGACTGGCTTCACCATACTCCTATATGTACACACACACAAACACACACACACACACAGATTAGCGCAAAATCATGGCATGACTAGTTGTTATCTGAAAGTGCTGTAGATAGAACCCAGCGATGAGGTGATTGTGAAGGAGGACGGGTCAGTGAGGGGAAGATTCCTCCTCCTGACTGGGAGCAGACAAGCTGAGCCATCTGTTCAGATAACACTCTATACGTACCACTCTCCCCCTCACACACACACACATGGCATATATTGCTTTCAGATATCACACGCACACACACACACACACTCGTAGGCTACCTGCAAACCACAGGTTTATATAAATGTGCTTGTTCTAACACATTACACTGTAGTTTCTATAGTAACAGCTTACATGGGCTGGAACGAGACATAATCTAAGTCTATAATAAACTTATATAACTGTCCGTACAGTGATATTTCACCAAAGAGGTTAATTTGTTTAGCGGTTTTGGACGGTTTCTCCAGTCTCCGATTATAGTGTCAACTCAGTTGTTGATTATTTTCCTATAGCTGCACAACCTCCTGAGGTGTTTTATTTCTTCCACACATTACTTTTGACTCCTACTACACAGGAATACAGGTATATCAGTGGGATCCTGTATACCAGTGTCTCTGTAGGGTATAGAAATGGATGGTGATATTCTCGTATCGTATATTTATTATAGTATACAGTGAATGGAGGCTCAATGGTTAGCAGTGTTGCCTTGCACCCACAGGGTCCAAGATCGATTCCCACCTGGAGGTTGTATGTTCTCCTCATGCTTGGTGGGTTTCCTCTAGGTACTCCAGTTTCCTCCCGCAGTCCAAAGACATGCAGATTAGGCTAACTGGCGTTCCCAAATTCATCATTGGCCTCCATAATCCCTAGTTGGACAACAGATGGATGGATGGATGGATATAATGAATTTGAGGGCATTTGGGATTTAGATTAGCTGCATGTTGAATGCGTAAAAACCTATAGTATAATAACTGTATTCCTGAATGCAGATGATAAAGTTATTATGGATAACTATAGTTTATATCTCTCAACTTTTTGAAGTTGTATTTCTTTTGTGATTCTTTGCTTAACACTCTATTCCGCTTATCCTGTACAGGTTTGAAGGAGGCCTGGAGCCCATTCTAGGGGACTTGTGGCACTAGGCAGGGTACACCTGGGTACACCCATAGGTGCCAGTCCATTGCCGGGCTCACAAGCACACACTATGGACAACTGGGAATTATTATTATTATTAGCCTAATCTGGATGTCTTTGGACTGTAGGATGAAACCGGAATACCCGGAGGAAACCCACCAAACACATGCATGTACAGTCATGAGGTGGGAATTGAACCCCAACTCTGGTGGTTCGAGGCCACAGTGCTAACAATTACACTACCATGCAGCTGGCTTAAGCCTTTAATACATAAATTATTATACAGTCAGTTAAGCAATGCAATGCATTGCAAATTCTAATGAACTATGACTTTTTATAAGTCATTATGAATGAATAATAATTGATATTTAAAAGCAAATGACATTAAAGGTATAAAGGAAAAGAAAATTGGGTTTAAAAAAGAAGGAAAAAAGAGATAGTTCACATTATTTGAGCGTTTGTTGTTAGTACCAGACAGGCTAGATTCATCATCATCATCATCATCATTATCATCATCAGTCATTCATGCAATTAGCAGTCCATTACGTGGCAGACTTTGTGAGGTCAGGAATTCTGCTCTTGTCGGAAAAGTGGTTGTTATTCACAATCTGGGAAACTACCCCTAGACCAACCTTTTGCCTGGAGAACTGGTTGTACCAGTCAGGACTGTACGGTAGTATTTGGCCAAGTCTGTTAATTCTTAAATTCAGGTGTTTCAATCAGACTCCTTATCCCCAGTAATGAGCAGTCTTAATGCTTCAGCATACCAAGACATCTTGGACAATGCTTTGCTTCCAACAGTTTGGGGAAGGCCCTTTTTCTATTCCAACATGACTGAGCCCCAGTACACAAAGCAAGAACTATAAAGACATGGTTTAAAGCATTTGTTGTGGAAGAACTTGACCGGCCCTAACACAGAGCCCTGACCTCAACCCCATCACGCACCTTTGGGATGAACTGGAACGGAGATTGCGAGCCAGGCCTTCTCGTCCAACATTAGTGTCTGATCTCATAAAAACTCTACAGAATGAATGGACATGAATTCAAACAGAAACCCTTCAAAATCTTGTGGACGACCTTCCAAGAAGAGTGGAAGCTGTTATAGCTGCAAAAAAGAGGAACTGACTCCATATTGAAGTATATGTATTTGGCTACAATGTCAATGCAGGTTTTGTTAAAATACTTTTCTCCATATATTGTAGATATAGATTAGATTAAGGATTGGATTGCAGATTCGTGAAATACGTTTAGAGTATTTAGTGTTGGCGTGAAAGAACAAAAAACATCTGCTGAAACGGGGGGGGGGGGGTCTAACAGGTGGGACAGGTCGAACAGGTCTTAGTGATGAGACTGTCCAGAAACCAGCTGGATTTTATCTGACAGGAAGCCTAAGGTAATTCAATAAGCACTCTCGACAACCGTGGTGAGCTGAAAAGCATCTCAAAACAAACTGAGCCCTGAAACTGAACAGTTCAAAATTGAACCAAAACCAACACCTTTTTTACTTGTTTGAACATTTTTAACTGTCAGGGAAGAAATGCAGTCATCACCTCATGTTTCTTTTTCCATTTTTTATGAAATCTAAATCCATAGCGATGCTTTAGTGCTAATATTTACAGTGTAAAATCTGCAGCCTCATAAATATTTACATGCATTTGGATGCTAAACCTTTTGACAAATGTACATTTGTAAAGAAATTTGTCATCCATGTAATCCTCATTTAACACCTCCACATACACACACGGACACACAATATCTCCATCCTGTACACGATTTCTCACGAACACACGGTCTCGCTGAATAATCACACACCGAGACATAAAACAACACCTTATTCACGCGTGCTGTTCTAAATTCAGCCGAACACTCGAGAGGAATCGAACAAGCTGAAGAGTCTCCATGAGCTGGAAGAAACATGACACACCGACACCCGAACGTCTACCCGTGTCCTCCTACGGGATGGGTCAGAGGTCACGCTACCTCTTCTGAAAGGCCATATGGCGGATTTGAAACACTTTAATTCTATTAGCCTCTGCGTGTGGTTTAATCTTTCATATTTATATCCATTTATAGTTACAGTTAAATGTGGAATATCTGAAACATATTCGCATGCAGTGTTTCACTGCGAAAGAGTGTGTGTGTGTGTGTGTGTGTAAGATAATAATACAGGAAGTTGTGAAAATTGTGCATCATAAGGCCAGCGTGGGAACAGTGACATCGACTTGTTTATGAAACTCATCCTGGACAGGAAGTGTTCAATTCAGGGGTAAATTAAAAAAAAAGAAAGAAAGAAAAGAAAAAAGAAGCAGCGACTTTCCCATCACATGATCCACCGAGGTAGATTTTCGTTAATCAAATTACCCAAGATGCATCACAGGATATCTGCCAGGCCAGTCAACTACCCCCCC